>JAKLMY010000454.1:0-18835 GCA_022814645.1 Ganoderma meredithae | reverse complement strand
CGCATTCGCATTTTGTCGCCATACTAAAGCTGCGTTCGTAGACAGACTAGTACCATCCTTTTCGGGTTCGACATAGTCTCGAAGCCCAGACTCCAAACCCGATCTGTATTTCCCGGAGGAAGGAGACTTCGCCGATGATTGAGCGGGGACAGGGAGCAGCGCCTGCGGTGCGGCTCCTATGGGGTTATGTTATGCTCCAAATATAGCCGGTCTCGCGGTTGCTGGTCATAAACGCGTTACTCGCCTGCACTGGAATCGACGCGCTCTCTTGGCGAAGGTCTGTCCGACTCCAATGTTACGGCTCACGAACTTCTATTGGTCCTCCCAGTCTAGAGGACCCAGACCTTAGTCCCATGCGAGGGTCCAGACTCCTGTGCGTCATGAATCTATCGACGCCCATGGCGGTGATGCGGCGACTGGGAGGAGGGAGATGCTGCCTTGTAAGTAACAGACATTGGCTTTGAGCACGTTCGTCCACTAGCCGGACCACGAATAGTGAACACGCCGTGCTCGCAGCCGGTGAGGAATCAGAGTGGTTCCTCGCTGCGGGCAAAGCTTGTCTGGCATATCAATTGACCCTCGTACACGAGCCTGCGCAAAAGCAGCCTCTCGCCTCCAAACTTGGACGGACCTCGAACCTCGTCCGAGCACCCCGGCCATTCGCCTTCGAATGGACTGTTCGGCGGCTAAGTATACGTATACCTGTGAGACTGTGGCGGAAATAGACACTTGAAATAGGGTACTTTGAACCAATTGCGAGCGTTCGCCATAAGTAAGTACCTGACATTGAGGTTCATGAACTGTACAGTCGATTATGAGGAGAGGAACCTTGCCATATACATATAACGTTACGTGCTCACTGTATGCGATGGGGTACCATGGTCTCGCCATCTCGGTCGCACTTTCTCCGCAAACCTCCGTCTTGACCGTCGCGTAGACCAGCTGAGGGCGTCACCTGAGAGACCACAAGGTGTATGCAAGAGACTATTCGTACCACAGAGACGGAGGCGATCACATACCGCAATCAAAGAGGAGCAAGTGCGCTTGACATCGGCCCCCGCGAGAATGCGTGAAAGCAGGAGCAGGAGCAGCGACTTATCGACGTAAAGCTTGCCGGTGTTTACCGAACTGCTCATGAATTGGGCAGGACTTACGGTGACAGTAAGCGCTTCTCGTGACGCACGAGCCACTCGTTCCTGAGAGCTCCGGAGCGATGACCCTGGCCGAGACCCGGACGCAAATCACCAGCAGTACTGTTAGCTCCGCCTCCGAGTCCGAGTTGACGAGTCATTGGGATTAGGTCACCACCGAGACTTTTTGGAGCCTCCTCCTCTATGTGCGACGAGTCGAAGGAAAGATGACCTTGAAGAAAGATCACTGGTAGTGCCAGCGAGGTGGTTCAAATGGTGGCGGTTCGGAATCAGGAGGATCGACGATCGTCATCCACCGGCGCCGGAGACTCTGAATCGCCGGAGCCGGCGGCAAGGCCACGTTGACAGGCGCTTCCGTCTTCTTCGTTGTCGCGGTTTGGTCGCGTTCTTCCCTGTCGAACGTTTATCTCTCTCTCTCAACGACTCTGGTTTCAGCCACATTGTCCGGCGGCCTTCCCTCGTCGTACCGTACAGCGCATCTTACGAATTTTCAGTGCTGCATTTTCGAATATACTGCCCATTTGTTTGAATTACTCAACAGATGGCAGGGAGGGCATTCCAGACCGCGAGTCCGAATCCCCCGCCAATGCAATGTCGGCTACAAGCCAGTGCCACAGAGAAAGACAAAAGAAGTCTAAGTATTCACACTACCCAGGCGGTAGTGCGCGCCGTCTAGTACAACAGCGGAAGCGCTCGTAAAGACAATAACGGATGGGGAATAGAAGAGGTGCAACCCTGATGCGTCCAGGTGCGACCTCGATGGCACCATCCAGAGCTTGCTACAGCGTACAGCATGTCCATTGTCCACAGTCTGGGTTGTTCAAGCCGTGAGGGAGACATGGTCGGATACAGTTAGGCTAAGTGCGATCTGGAGGGGTGCTCACTGCTGCGGACGCGCAGAGTGGACCAGGACGGGGCGGTAGGGGCGTGCGCTGTGAGACCCGGTCCCGGGGTGCGAGTGGTCGGAGTGCGGCTGCGAACCAGTGGGAAATCTCGTGGGCATGGTGGCGATACTCCTTGTCATGGCTGAGGAAATATCCGGGGAGCGTGGACTCGGATATCGACTCGGAGGTGGGTGTCTGTAGAGGACACGAAGGCTGAACTGATGAAATGTGCAGGGAGTCGTGGTGAGGTCTGTTCTTGGGGGTACTTTTCGATGAATGGCGTGAGTGGTGGTGAAAGCTTTGATATGACATCTCCGTCTGCACAGTGACGAGCGGATGCACGGTGCGTCACTGGCGCATCCCGCCTGATTGTAAATCATGCGAAGGCATCAGCACATAACGGTATAGCTGTCTAACACCACCTGTATTTGCGATCCTCGCCAGCAACTGTGCACAGTGGTGTCTGATTCGAGGCGAAATGACAGCCGCACCGCCGACTCCAAACCGCCGTCCGTCACGGACAGCACCAGCAGATTGGCGTGATGCGTGCGCGGGAGGAGGCGCGCCTTCGTCTGCTTGAGAGGTTCTGCTATGTTCCAAATTTAGCCCGTTCATGCTTGGTCCGGGTCGTGGACGCGTTACCTAAGTGCCTCGAGGTTGTCCCGAAGTGGACGTAACGCATAGTCCCCTTTGTCGGACCAAGGATAATAGGCATGCCGTCGCGATCGCTCCGTGCGAGGAGCCTAGGAGCCCGGATGCGTTGTGGTCTTGACCGTGGCTCGTCGTGCACCGCAGACCCTGATCGTGACCGGCGCAGCGAGCGCGCACAAACTGAGGCTGTCAGACAGCGGCTTTGCGCGTGTCGTGCACTGGGAATATGGAATGCGCGATCAGTAAAAGAACTCTATTCGTGGCCACTGAGGAGTCGATGTGGCTCCTCGCTGCGGAAGAAGGATGTCAGGCGTATCAACAGTGGACAAGAATACGCAGCACCCACTCGGTCCCGGAGTTAGAGAGGCTTCTGCCAGTCCCGTTCGGGCGACGCGATCGCCGGCCTTCCATATGGGTTTTCGACATCCAAGTATAGACTGGACATTTTTGGTCCAGCGTGGCCAGCTGAAGCACCCGAAATAAAATAAACTGTACCATAACAATCATCTTCCGGGGAATCAATTGTGAACGATGGAAATAGTGGACGCAGGCGGTCGCGGCCTGCGAGATGGGTCATGAGGAAATAAGTTTCGCCTATTGCATTCCGTGCTCACCTATTCTATGTTTGTGTCGATCCTATGTTTGTGTCGATCGTGGCACCTCGGGCATGCTGTCTTCAAATCCGATGTTCTGATGGAGGCCGATCAGAAACAGAATACTGCTCGCCATCCACGGAGTAATCGACGTGAGACAACCCATGTTGCATACGAATAGAAACGTTGTATGTTTGCGACCGAAAGGCAGAGAATGAGCTCCAATCTCGCAGCTCGTGAGTTCGTTGGGGGTATGGGAGGATATAGCCAATGTCCGGTGATCCTAGGCCATTAAATGCATACGCCAGAGCGCAATGTATTGGACCTGAGACGACGCTACTCACCTTCCATTGTAAACCCAGTTGACTCCTGGGGGGTAGAAATTTGCTCGGCCGCCTAGGACTTCGCCCTCAGAGTCGGGTCGCGGACATAATAGGACCCGCAATTGCCACCGTTTGCGCGAATATCAGCAAGCGTGCTGCTGTTAAAGAGTCTGTGAGATGCAGCAAGTTCAATAGGACAGAATCCGGCGCAGTGGTTATGGTCGTGGTTCCAAGTTAAGAACTCCAGTCCGAAACGGCCCGACACAGGGTGCGGTCCCGGGAGTCGGGCCGATCATTGCACCGAATATCCGAGTCTCAGGCCAGTCGGAAGTTCGTCCTCGACCGTCATCTCGATCGCCATCCCATCTTTAAGCAATACAGTACTGCCAGACCACATGCACTCACCAGTCGTGGAGGGAGTACTTCATTCGAACTCCAAGGAGCTGTATGCCATTGGGCGTGATGTGAGGGCGGACGAGCTGAGCAACTTGCGGCGAGCTCCGACTTCGAGTGCCCGAGCAAGGTCTCTTTGCAATCGTTGAACAACGGGACCACCGGAAGCACACGACGGTGATGAACGAGGTCGTACCAACTTCAGAAGCTTCGGCATTATCTCCTACTGAACACAAAAGTTACATCCCTAGCGCACTTAGACCGAACACTACTAAAGTAATAGATGGCATCGTGACAGGACATAAACATGTTCGTGAAGGGGTCCAGTCCCGGAGCAGCCCTCGTCGTACTGTGACGCACCCAGTGCACCCAGTGCGAGGCCTCCCTCTGAGGATATCGGCGACCCACTCGTCTACCAGTGAACAGGGTCGTAAAGGGTCCAGCCTCCGGAGCAGCTCTCATCGTACCGTGATAGCACCCAGTGCACCACTCAGCGCGAGGCCTCCCGCCCAGCGACCCACTCGCCGACCGCTCAACGGCCGACGATCCACAGTAAGCAGTGGTCAGCGTCGACGGTTGGCCGCTTAATCATGGCTCACGGTTGCCGAGGCGATCCCTGATGACGCGGAGGCGGTTGCGGTCGCGCCTGCAGAGGTGTGCGGGAGGCGCATGTGCGACGCGTGCGCGGTCGAGTGCGGCCGGCGGGTGAACGACCCGGAGTGCGAGTGCAGGTGCGGTCGATGGTGCGGGCGTCGCGAGTGCGAGTGCGAGCCAGTTGGGCGCGGGCGGCCAGACGGGAACCCGGGGAAGCCTGGGAAGCCAGAGGGGTGCTCCGGGCCAACAGGGAAGCCAGTTGGGAACGGGTGGGGGAAGCCGGACTCGATGCCCGACGGGTGGTGGTGTCCGTGGTGGCCGGAAGGGTGCGGGTGCGCAGAGTGCGCGCCGGTCTTGTGCGGCTGTGGGTGTGCCGAGTGCGAGCCAGAGTGGTGGGGGTGGGGGTGGATGGAGCCGGTTGGGTGTGCGTGATGCGAGTGCGCGTGCGACCCGGTCGGGTGGGCATGGTGTGAGTGAGAGTGCGACCCAGGGTGCGAGTGCGGGAGGGCGGACGAGAGGCTCGTGGGGACCGCACTCGCCGTGGTGAACGTGGCGGAGGAGGTCGCGGTGGCCACCGAAGCGACGCTCGTCTCGTCCAAGGATGAGGACGAGGTGCTCACGGGAGCGGCCATAGCTATAGAGGAGCGGATGTCAGCATGAGGTTTAACTGGAAGTGCAGAACTCAGGAATATTCACCTCCGCTAACAGCGAAGGTGGCAAGAACGAACTTGAGGAGGTGCTGCATACTGTCGTGTCAAAAGAAAGTAGTGTGAGGTGAAGTAAAGGAGTAACGGAGTCGATCAACGACTCGGATGGATAGGAGGTAGAAGAGGAGTACCGAAGAAGAGAAGAAGCAGGTGGTACTGGAGAGACAGAGGCACCACTGACTGAGGCTTTATACGAGTTCATAGAGCCCTGTGGAGAGTCGAGACGAGTCGTGGACAGCACTGGAGCAGCGTGCATCCCGCCGCGATCTGCGTAGTGATTGGAGGACGCGCGGTCCGTCATCAGGCCTCACTTCTCAATATGTCGTGCATCATGGCGGTCAACATTGGAATGCGCGGGCATCAGTGATCATAGCTCCACGTCACTCCAAACTCGCAGTTCGCTAGTCCGTATGGACGCAAGAGGATGCCAGTCATGCATTGACTTCCACCTGGAGCACATCAGACCACATTCTACAAGAGCGGAAATAACACCACCCACCCTCATTGTTTAGCCATTCGAGCACTGTGCGCAGCTTCGCCGCTCGGTGACCCAGCCTCGAGAGTCACGGTGGTGGGCGGCGAAGAGCACAGCTACCTGCAAGTCGGATGCAGTTGGCAATTCGGGGATGGCAACTACCACAGTTTGCGCAAGTTGCAGCATGGGTAGTGTTAGGTAGTAGATGCAGATGTGAGCGTTGTGAAAACACTCGGACGAACGGTGGTCCTGGACTCCTCGTGACCTGGAAGGGAAGTTCCGAGGACTCGGAGTTGCTGCGACTTCGGTGGAATCACGGTCCGAAGCGCGCTTAATCGCAGCCGGATGTTTCCGGCCCTCGCAAACGAGTTGACGTCGGTTTTTCTCGGTCGGCTTCCTCCCCCGTTCCCATCCTCTTACGCAATTACAGTAAGTATGTACTTACCTTGTCTTCCGACATCCCGTATACATGACCACACACACTGCGTCGTGAGCGGAGTATTCTGCCGGAACCTAAACACTACAGCATCAAGTCGAAGAGCCTTATGACTTGGAAAGCAAGTAACTGTACAACTTGACTTGTATACGCTATCGCGCCCTCGGGCTTTTGGCCAGATGTATAATTCCATGTTATTTCCCGTCAGGATTCCAAGAGTGCCATGCTAACGAATTGGACCAGCAACTGGAGCAGGTTTATGAACCCAATCGCTGGCACACCACTAGCCATGATTACGGTCGAAGGTTTGGAAAATTGGAGCTGTGAACCGAGCAGGTCCGAAACATAGTCCGTCCCGCGATGAAAGAAGTGGTACCAACTTCGAAATCTCCGGTATTATCTTCTACTAAAGTTACAACTTTAAAGTATTCAAGCCGAACACTACTACAGTAACAGATGACGTCGTGACAAGACGTGGTCAGGGAGGGTCGTAAAGGGACCAGCCGCGGAGCAGTTCTCGTCGCATCGTGACGCAGCCAGTGCGCACCACCCAGAATGAAGCCCCCTTCCCACCAGCCCAATCGTTAAACAGTGGATAAGGTCGTAAGGGGACCAGCCCGTGAGCAGCTCTCGTCGTATCATGACGAAGCCAGTGCACCACTACCAAGCATGAGGCTTGACCAAATCGCCTACTCGCGAAGGCGGTCGTAGAGGGACCAGCCCCGGAGTAGCCCTCATCGTGTAGTGACGCAGCCGGTGCGCACCACTCAGGGAGAAACCCCCGTCCCAAAGACCAAATCACATACTCGTGAAGGCAGTCATGGAGGGTCCAGCCCTGGAGCAGCTCTCATCGTGCCGTGCCGCAGCCAGTGTGCACCACCTAGGGCGAAGTCCCCCTCCAACAGACCCACTGGCAAAACGGTGGACAGGGTCGTAAAGGGACCAGCCCCAGGAACAGCTCTCATCACATGCGGCATCGCGATGGCAGATGTAGCCGGCGCACCACCCAGCGTGAAGCATGACCCAATCGACTGCGCGTGAACATAGTCGTAGAGGGTCCAGCCCCGAAGTAGCTCTCATCGCACCGTGCCGCAGCCGGTGCGCACTGCTCAGGGCGAAGCCCCCCTCCAACAGACCCACAGACCCACTCGCCGAATGGTGAACAAGGTCGTAAAAGGGCCCAGCCCCGGAGCAGCTATCGTCGTACCGTGATCCCACCCAGTGCACCACCCCGCGCGAGGCCCTCCTCCCAGCGACCCACTCGCCTGCCGCTCAACGGCCGACGGTCCCCGTCCACAGTCGGCGGTGGTCAGCGCGGACGGTTGACTGCTCAGTCTTGACTAGCGGTCGCCGACGCGGTGGCCGTTGGGGTGGTGATCACTGACGACGCAGACGCGGTCGAGGAGTGCGGGCGGCGGGTGAACGAGCCGGTGTGCGAGTGCGCGTGCGGGTGGCGGGAGTGGGAGCCGGTGGGGTGTGGGCGGGCAGAGGGGAAGCCGGAGAAGTGGCGGGAGCCCGACGGGAACGCGCGTGCGGAGCCCGAGGGCGGGTGGGGGAAGCCGGACTCGATGCCTGATGGGTGATGCTGGTGCGGGTGGTGCGGGTGCTCAGGGTGGCCGGAGGGGTGCGCACGGTGCGTGCCCGAGTGCGGGTGCGCCGAGTGTGAGCCAGTGGGCTCAGATACGGCAGAGGAGAGGAATCCGGATGGGTGCGCGAGCTGCGAGCCCGTCGGATGTGCGTGTGCGGAGTGCGAGCCCGTCTTGTGAGGGTGCGGGTGCGGGTGAGCGGAGCCGGTGGGGTGTGCGTGGTGCGAGTGCGCATGCGATCCTGTCGGGTGGGCGTGGTGCGAGTGAGAGTGCGACCCAGAGTGCGAGTGCGGGTGACGCGAGTGCGAGTGGTGCGAGTGCGGGTGCGCTGACGAGAGGCTCGTGGGGGCCGCGCTCACAGTAGTGAACGTGGCGGAGGAGGTCGCGGTGGCCACGGAGGCGACGCTCGTCGCGTCCGAGGACGAGCTGCTGACGGGAGCGGCCATAACTGTCGAGGAAGACACGTAAGCATGAGATTTCACTCAAGCGTCAACTCTGGGGCACTTACCTCCGCTAACGGCGAGAGCGGCAAGAACGAACTTGAGAAGGTGCTGCATCTTGTCCTGTCAAAAACGAAGTAGTGTGCGGCGAAAAGAAGGGGTGACAAAGTCGATCAACGACTTGGAAGAGAAGAAAGTGGAAGAGAGGTACCGAAGAAAGGGAAGAAGGTGGTACTGGAGGGACAGAGGGATGACCGACCGAGGTTTTATACGAGCTCATGGGGCTCTATGGAGAGTCGAGACGAGTGGTAGACAGTGCTTGGACAGCATGCATCCGGCCGCGATCTGCGCAGTGATTTGGGGACGCGCGGTCCCTCACTAGGCCTCACAGTTCTGCATGTTCCGCATCATAGCGGTGAACATTGGAATGCACCGCCCTCAGCGATGATAGCTCCATGGCGCAAGCGTGGACTCCAAACCGGCAGTTGGCAAGTGCGGATGGATGGGAGACGAAACGACTAGCGTTGACCTGGACCTGAAGCCCATCAGAACGCGTTTCACTTGATCCAAAATTACACCACCAACCTTCATGGTGTAGCACTGGACGCAACCCGGCCACGGGTCAGTGGCCCAGCCCCGAGGAGCACAGATATCTGTAAGTGGCATCGCAGTTGGCAACTTCACTTCAAGGTGGTAAATGCCACACTTTACCGCACGGGTGCCGTTGATGAGTTGATCGTAAAGACAGTGAGTGTTCATAAGTAAAGGAATGTACTTGGAAGGAGGCGCGCTGCGCGGCCGTCCGGGAAACCACGCTACGGTCCACGGCGACGCGAGCGGACCGGTGGGCGCTCCTGCATGTCCGAACGCCTCCGACAGCCGTGCGGGGAACGAGGACCCTAACACCGACGACGACCACGACGACTCGGAGCACACATCTCTGTACACATCCCCCTTCTTCATCCGCGATGCTTGCCCACCGCGCTCTTGGTCTCGGTTCTGCTCTTAGGCAGGCCGCCCTCAACCCCAGGAATGGTGCGCATACAACAGCCCCTGACGAGGATACCGGAAGGTTGGAACTTACTTGTGTACAGCGGCCAGAAATCCTGCGTTGCGCAACATCGTTGCAAGGCGGTGAGCTATCTAGCTCTCTTCCAGGCTTAGTGAGTGTGTCTGGGACTGATTGTATGCGCGCACGTCACAGCTATGTTCAAATCGAGTCCCTCCCTGCCTCCGCTGCTCCAGGCATCCTGAACAAGCAGCGACTCCTCCGTCCATCTTCCCCCCACTTCACGATCTACCAGCCTCAGCTCACCTGGATCGGCTCCATTGCGAACCGTGTCACTGGTGCGGCCTTCAGCGTTCGTGAGTACCCAGTCCAGCCCTCTTGCATCGCACCTCACCGACCCCTCCGCTTCCTCTGCACACCTCAATCTTCGTAGTGCTGTACGGCTACGCCCTCGCATATCTCGTCGCGCCCGAAACCTTCAGCTCCGCGAACGTCGTGGAGCTCATCGCAAGCCTGCCCGAATCCGTCAAGTACGCCGGCAAGGCCATCCTCGCTGCGCCGTTCGCGTTCCACTCCTTGAACGGCCTCCGTCACCTGGGCTGGGACATGGGCAAATGTGAGTGCATCCTGCCTTTCCCGCGCACTCGCGGTGCCCGCGTATAGCCGATGTTCTGACTGTGACCGTGCTCCCTATCCCGAAGTTTTGACGCTCAAGGGCGCATACAGCTCGGGGTATGTGGTCCTTGGGGCCACCGCGGTCTCTACGATTGCTCTCGTGCTGCTGTGATTATGCGCGGTGAATGAAAACGTTTATGGTCGCACCTGCAAATGGTGCAGAGCGACTCCTTGTGGGTTGCAGGCATTGCGTGCCTTTCTTCCTCCGCTTTACGTCCGACTGGTTCCGATGGTCTGCCACGTTCGCAGTCGCTTTCTGCCTCTTAGAGCGTGAGTACCTGGGTGAGTACCGTGCAATTTCGTGTTGTCTTCTCGTTGATCCGCTTGTGTTCGTCCATGCGGCAGACAAATGGTTGTAAAATGGCCCGTTCGATTGCGAGTGCTCGTAAGTACTCATACCATGGAACGGTACCCCCTGGTACCAGACTTTTCTGTCCTGATCCACAGTTCTCTTCGTGGTACTTCTGTCTCCGTTTCTGTCGGCCATTCAGTGGGCCCGCATCGAGCTCCCCGCCTTCTCAGGACGCGGTGGGGCCGGCTTGCATGTGAGAGGTTGCTATATTCCCGTGGACGTAGTGCCCAGGGCTTCCACACGTTCCGTCCTTCTCCACCAAACACCCGAGGCATCCGCAGATCGCGAGGCGCACACAGCACTAGTGCTATCGCCTCCATCGCGTCCGTCGAGCATTGCATAAACCTCCGACGACGCAGCCCATGAAAGCCGGGAATTGTCGTCGCCGCACGAGATTGTGAGCCTCGAGGACCGCCTCATGTAGCGTCATTAGGTAGAATGACCTTGTTCGAGAAGAGCGTTCTGGGGTTCGTGCTAGTACGTCCATCGCTTCTCTCCCACGCACAGCCGCCCCCGAGTGTATCCGCGTCCAGGTGGTCGTTCGTTGACGCGATTTGGACTCAAGTTGGTATTGGCTCAGAGGTGCGGTCGAACACATACGGCTTGATATATTCGTTCACCCACGTCGTACTGATCGGCTGTTGGGCTTCACATGCGAGCGCATATAATCTGTTGCGTAGCTGTCGTCGCGAAGGTTGCCCTACAGGGTGAAAACTCCAGGGTGGGACCGTATTTCCATGGCTGTGTGCCATCGTTCGCTCACCCGCTTCGTCGGCTTGCGGACACTCTAAGAAAGAAGCGGAACGCGACCCGGTCTGTGACCGTTAAAGACGCGGTCAGATTTTCCTCCTGTGCGCGCTTGCGCCCACAAACACACTTCGTATATCTGGGCGCGTCGACGCTATCGTGATGTAGCAAGTCCGAGTCCTAAGCCCCGGATCTCGCGACAACTCTCCCTCCTTCCCCCGCCACCGCGTACCGTACTCTCACTATGCACTTTGTGCCACTCCTCGACCAACACGCGCAGCCCGTGAAGGCGTTCGACGAGGCGGGATGCCAGACCTCTCCTCCGCCTTCCGAACGCTCCTTAGGCCCGGATCCGCAGACGCAGACTCAGATTGACTTGATGTCGTTTGAGGACCTCGACAACCTCCTCCTTGGTCTCGGTGAGCAGCTGTTGGGGGTACGCGCATTCGAATCGCCGCTCATTCGACCTGGTTGTTAGATGCATCTGCGCGCGAAGACGAAACCGTCGCTCCCCCCACGTACTCCGATGCCGTCACCCAAAACAACAACAATGTAACCTCCTCGCTGGGTTTGGATCAGAGGACCTTAGTCTCCGACCCATCCCTTGAAATGGGAATGTCTCCCGCGGCACCTGAGTACGTCGGTGCTACCGCGCCGAGGTGTGCTGATGGTGAGCGCATCCACCAGCTTGCTTTCATACTTATGCATGGGCTAATATGGCATGTTAGATGCACTCGCGAGACCCCAAAGGATCGACCATTGGCTGAATCCTGCCCCTCCTGGTATTTACATGCGTGCTCGCCCTATGATCTGGGATGCGACCACGTATGAGAGACAGAGGCTCATGAACGAAGCTCATCACCCACCGATGTACGCTCAGTCGTACGCGAAAACGCCAGACCTGCCTCCTTGGCGTCGTCCATCGATTGCACACGTGGCGTTTCAGGCGGACCATGGCGATGTATTCGAACCGTACGCGCACACTTCTGCGTCGCAGTTCGATGCCGTACCTCGTCATCCGAATCCTATCCCTCGGACTCCGCCCAATCCACACCCTAGCTCGCACTTATGGCCCAACGCACGCATCGACCCGTGGTCAGAGCATGGTCCGTCAAGGGACACACCTTTGCCGACATGCGTGATGCCGGGCACGTACCCCCCTTCACCGCCACAAATGTGCGGTACCCCCTCATACGATGCCCCAGAGACCTGCTGCCCCCGGTCAACGGCAAGATGTCCTCCAGTGCAATGGCAACGGCAGAGGTCTCGCATCCGCCGGACCAGCAGCATTCACCCCGGGTGCGAGAGCTGCTGTGTATGCCCCAGCCCGCCGCCGTCGCCTTCATCCGGTGTCTGCACGGACTCGACATGTAGCAGCCCGAACTCCTCGCCGGGCCTCGACCTCCATTTGTCCCTACACACCCCATCGCATTCGTCGTCGTCGGTGCCTTGCGAGGGGATTGGGATTGGGGCCGCTCCAGCGCACACGACGCGCTTGTCGATGCTGCAGACGAGCGTCGTCAACATCTCCATCGCACTGCCCTCACCGTGCTCTCCGTGCTCCTCCTCTTCCAACAAAGACTGGTTTTACCACCGTGTCTCGTCTTTCTGTGCCCTCCTTGTCCCGTTCGTCTTCCTCATACCCGTCGGGGTATACGTCTTCAACTCGTTCTTGCTCGTTCCTTTTTCGAGCCGTTCGAGTCCGAGTTCTTCGTCGAGTGCCAGCGGGGGCTTGCTCCATCATACATATGGGCCGCTGATATGGCGGGCTGTGTCGAGTCTGCTGTCGTTTGTGTTGAGGATGATAGGGGATGCGGATGTCAAAATATGAGCTTTGGGTTCTAACTTGCGAGTCCGTGACCGCTGGCGGAGCACCGACTTTTGAGCCTGATCCATGCGAGGTCCTCGTTGTGCGGGATCGCGCGGGCGGCCCGGTCAAGGTTTCTGACAAGCGCTGAGGTTGCAGGTGTTCACAGTTCCGAGGCCTTGTCTCGGCTACGTCCTGAAATATGTGTCTAAATCCCGAGAAATGCGCACTGTCTGCGCAATTCCGACTTGGAGTCCTCCGATGCAACAAGGATTCAAGTTGGATAAGTTCGACATCGCAAGGCCATCATTATGGTGAGTCCCACTTTTACGATCCATTCCAAGTGGCCACATGGTTTGACGTGACCTCAAGCTGGTAGCTCAGTTGTCCTCGTGCTTGACCTGGTGTGCACCCATACTTGCTGTAAGTGTGCGATCGTCGTTTTCGATGCCACGAGCGGCCACTGCCATCGCCGCATTCTCAGGCACCCCAAGCCTCGTGTAAGACGCTGCCAGCGACGACACTTCCGAAACTCGACGATACCTGCCGCCCTAGGATGGGAGCTGACTCGACCCGCACTGCGCCCAACCTGCTGACATCGGCAGTTGACTGACGCTTGATGCTTCTTCGGCAGGGGCGGCGTTCGTATATGGGCGGCCACTTTCGACGCGTCCGGAAGCATTGTGGATGAGGTGGGGCGGTGAATATGAGGTACCGTACGTCCATTATCGTGGCGAGGTTCTTATCTGACATAGTCGTAAGAGTTCAGCACACCATACGGACCCATCCTCCGTCAGCAGAACGCGTGCCATTCGCGTGGGGCGTCTCGGTGTATACAATACCACAATCTATCCCAACATTACAATATCACACCGGTCCGCATTTTCACTTGTACGCAACGCAAATGCGCTGACCACATACACCACCTAGGCCGTCTCTGGAAGAACTCGACGTCGATGTAACAGCCTTTTCCGAGTATGTTTCCCCGAGGACTGTCACCCGCGCTGGGCCTTTTGTGTATCCGCCGTGGGACGATATTCGGTCGACACTGCCTTCCGGGCGTCGTATATGAAGGCGAGGATCTCTCGCATCTGTTCACCAAGTCCATCAATTCCTCCACTTACTGGTATTCTTCTTCCACCTTATCATGCAGTCGCCAGTGGAGTGCGAAGCAGCAGAGCGCCGATACCAGTCGCTGGTAGTAGCCGAAGAGCAGGGAGCCGAAGGTATGATATCTCGCTGCTCCGTGTCCAGTCGATGCGTCTTCTGATCTGGGCCCTCCCCGTGCCCGTTGATAGACACGGATGCAACGCCCCAACCTCACTCATACACTGCGCAAGCTCCCGCGACCCCTTGGGTTTCGCAGAAGTCACTCCCGTCGGACTGTGAGGTGGCCTGCGGTGTCGAGTTGGACTCAACTCGCGAGGATGCCGCACCTCGGGGCTCGCCGCACCCCAAGCCTGTCATGTCTTCTTCGCCGCTCTCTCAGTAGACAGTCTCAAATATCTGATGGACTACGAAGGGTCGGTACATAAGTCAGGTATGCTAAATGAGTAAGTCATCATTCCCTTCCTTCATTCCTGATGCAGCACTCCACAGACCTCGACAGTGACGACACTGGCGAACTGACATTCCCCACCCAGGCAACAGGAGCCTCATTCCGCGTGCGGCCCATGCACTGGGGCCCCAGCCCCATTGACAAGGCTCGGGACCTGGTTGAGTCCTCCTCCCATTCGCAGGTCACACACAGGCGTCCTGGAGGCACCAGACAAAGCTCATGCCACAGTAACGGTACCGTGGCGCGGGGCCGCTCTCGATCTCGGGACAGCTCGCCGTCGCGCCAGCAGTCGCCTGGCTACCGCTCGTCACGGTCGCAGGTGGGCTCTCCACGGAACTCCGGGCCGCACACGTCTGCTCACCCGCGGGTCACTTTCGCCTCGGCTCCCAGCTCTCGACGGTCGTCTCCCAATCCCAATCCCGCCATCGTGGCCGGCGAGACGCATCCGGGCGTTCTGGCGGACAGCCCGCTGATGACGACTTACGCCCAGGCGTCTGGGTACTCACTCGCCGACGGCGCCGTCTCCGGAGACACCGCGCACTGGCATGTGTATTCGCCGACGTATGCACCATCCCAAAGCCCAGTGATATCCGAGCGGCCCAACGTTCCTCATAACTCTCCAGAGCTTTCGAACCTCGTGGCCTTGCAGCCCCAGCAGCAACATGCGGTCCGGCTGCCGGCGGAACGCCTCCCCCCTTCTACTGCGCCTGCAGGCGGTAAAAGGAACGGCGCATTCTCTAGTGCCTACATCAACGCGAACTACAGCAACCCTAGCATATACCCAAACATGGTCTCCGCTGCCGGACTCAACTTCGGCATGCCATTCGGGGTTTCCCATGGCCTGCGCCTCCCTTCCACGCATGTCTCCGCTGGCGTCGTTCGCTGAGCAGGTGCCAATGCCGTTTCTGTCACGCAGCTCGACGGGGAACTACCCCTTCCACACCGCGTTCGACGCGATGCAGAGCCCGTCCCTCGGCCCCTTTCCGGGCGGATGGGGCGGCGGGCCCGCGGACGACGTCGACACGTTTGCGGATGTGCAGCGGAACGCGGACGCTTGGAAGCCGTCGTGGGACGTGTTCCCGCTCAGGGTGTATCGCGGATGCGACCTGAAGGTCGTCGCGGTGCAGCGGGACTGGGACGACGCGGACCTGCTCCGCGCGCTGAGCGCCGCGCACGACACGCTGCGCGGGCGGCTCCAGAAGTATTTCTCGTTCATGGACGTCTGGTGAGTGCCCCGCACTAGTTCTGACGAGCGGCAACATCGTTCCGGACGCTGACCCCACCCGTCCTCGTTTTCGTTGTCTACTTCCGATGCAGGTATGTCACCATGGTCGCGGTACCTTGCCCTCTTTCTCCATCTCCATGAGCTTAGGCTTGTGGAGCCCGTCGATGGAAATTTTATTTCATTGCTGATGTGTATGGGTACTTGCGTACGCTGCACCGCGGTCCAGGCGGAGAAGCAGTACGTGTTCCCGCAGCGGGTGGGACCGGCGCAGATCAGCGCGCACCGCAACATGCGGATGCGCTACCTGCTCGCGCACCCCGCGCACATGCGGGGCCAGCGCGAGATCATGCGTGCGCTCACCGCGCGCAGGGGATACGGCGTGGAGTTCGTCGAACAGGCGCGGCTCGGCCGCATGGCGCTGTTCACAGGCGGCCTGTTCTTCATCGCGCTTTCCATCGCGATGGGGTACGGGGCGTGCACTGGAGATTGGGTTGGGGGCTTCAGCATCGGATGTGAGCAGCTACCTCCTCGTGCATTGTTCTGGTGATATTCCACTGGCGTGACCCGACATGGGGGGCGTGCAGCCTTCTTCGGGCAGAACTTTGCGCTGCCGGTCGGTCTGCTGCAGGTTGCTGCGACGTACTTGATGCGCGAGTGTTGAGATGCGATGCGACACTGCCAGTGCTACTGACGGTGTGGGCCGCGGGCCACCTAGGCTGGTTCTGAGCCATTGGATTACCACCTCTGTACCACAAGATACTCCGCCAGTGTCCGCGCTCGCGATGCTGTACGTATAGGATGCGGGCGAAAGTCGCGCAAAGATAGTCGAAACGTTGATGCGCGTCAAGCTCCCAAACCATCCCGCTCACTTGGATATTTATAACTGGATGGAGCAGCTACTGTTAATCCTTTCTACTAATTGATACTTAATTTGGGACTCGGAGGAGGCGTATGAGTGCCTGCAGGAGGCTAGCCAAGTCGCATTGCTCGTGGTTCAGGAGCAAATGCAGACTCGGAGCGTCGAACCGTGAGGCGCTTGTCGGGCACACCGCTTTCAAGTTCCGGGCTTTCACGGTGCAGAGCGTCTGCTGCTGCGCAGCGCGCAACTTCAACTCGAACGTTCAGGTTGGTGTAGTCCTTGTTTTTGTCGGTGACAACCTTCCGGTTTACATCCTATCTTTCACTCAGTATCTTTGAATATTCGGTCACAACCTTTCTAGATATCAGCGAGCGACAACGGTCGATGACGATTGTCGCCATTTCCATGCTCACGAAATCGCCAACACATAAGCGAGAGCTGGGGATGGACACAGGTGCGCATCACAGCCTCCTCGATCTCCGGTCCTTAAACGGCCCTGGTCTGGATGACTATAATTGTCAAGGCCGGATGACTGTACAGCAACTGATCTCCGAAATTGGGCAGATGACCGTGTGGGCGACCACATGCATACACAATTTCTTCGCTGCCATTCCAGCCTACGAAGGCCCTACAAAGGGAAGAGTAGGATTCATCTCATGTCCCTTTCATCAGAAGCCTCCTTCGATCCCAAGTTATCTCTCATATCACATCACACTCAGGCGTACTCCAGAGCTGCGAGTTGTGACCTCGTTGGCTGCATTCTGATCGCTGTGCAGTGTCCTCCCTGCGTCCATGTGACGCAGGTGGTCTCAGGTCTTCTAGCCCTCAGGTACTGTACCGCGATCAAGAAGTGCACAAGAAATTACACGAACGCAGCGCGGGCTAGATCGTACATAAGACGGGGTACACGAAGGGTACAAATATCATACCGGGGGCTCAGCATGCCATGCCGCGATAAGCGCGGATACTCCCGCAATGGCGCATCGAATCCTTACTGACTCATTGTATTTGCACCATTCTTGCGGCCTCTAGCAGTCTACCAATATGAAGCCTGACTTCGACTGCTTCGCTGTCTGTTTCAGGTGCGTCATTCGCACAAGTTTCAGGACTATGAGTGCATGTCCTGGAACGTCGGTGATGGCAAGGCTCCAGTGCGGTCCAAAATGCTTTGGAAGAGTTTGGAGCCCCTTGAAGTCCGGAACGCGCAGGGCGCTACGGGGAATGGTGAACGAAGATCAATTGATGCGCCGGACTAGCTTTGTCCGCAGCGAGGCACCACCTGGAACCATACCGATCTCCTCTTTTCGGTCGCTTCGAACATGCCGTGTTAGCCATCCGCGATCATACCGGTGAACCATGCGACACGTGCTGCCAGGCATTTTGGGGTCGCTTGCACTCGTCGCAGTCCCCGCATCAGGCCTATGAGATCCTGGTGATGTACCAGCGTTACATCTGCAAAGGACGAGGCCGGACGCCGTCCGGACCGCTCGACTCCATGGGCGGCGGCGGTCTGTATAGCCATTGCTGCAGCGGCAAAGGCGAGGTGAGGAAACGTTTCAAGATGGTATAAGAATGTCATTGACTGTCGGTGGAGCGCAAACTCGGTGAAGATGGACCGTAACCCGCCCTTGAAGGCCGATACGAGGGTTCACGTTGACGGTGCTCAACGGCTGAGCATTGAAAGCTGACAGGTTTTTGCTTGACCTGAGTATCTTGCTTTTGAGTATATCGAGTCGAAAGTGGTCCAGATGGCGCGACCTTCGGACAACAGAAAGCGGAGGGTGGCGTAGAACCGCTAGCCATGTGGAGCTATCAATGCTGATGCTACATAGTGCTCTCCAACGTTTACCGCCATGATACAGGGCATGCTGACGAACCGCGCGTTCTTCAATGACTGTGCAGATGGCGGCAGAATGCACGCTGTCCGCCACCGCTCGTCTCAACTCTCCACAGAGCGCTATGACAAGATATAAAACGTCGGCCGCTGGTGTCTTTGTCTCTCCTGTACCACCTTCTTCTCTTTCTTCGGTACCCCTCTTCTACTTTCTAACCTTTTAAGTCGTTGATCGACTTGTTACCCTTTCCTTTCGCCCAACACTACTTTCTTTGACAAGGCAACATGCAGCACCTCCTGAAGTTCGTTCTTGCTGCCCTCGCCGTCAGCGTAGGTGAGTACTCTGGTGTTCCGCCCTGAAAACCTAATCTTACCTATTCTGACTCTTTATCAATAGCCATGGCCGCTCCCGTGAGCACCTCATCCTCGGACGCGACGAGCGTCGCTTCCGTGGCCACTGCGACCTCCTCCGCCACGTTCACTACTGTGAGCGCGGCCCCCACGAGCCTCTCGTCAGCGCACCCGCACTCGCACCA
>JAKLMY010000453.1:0-18914 GCA_022814645.1 Ganoderma meredithae | reverse complement strand
TGCATGATGATGCATGACCGCTTTTCTTCAACCATCGCGGTCATGATCCACAATTGTGGAGGTCGGCCACTCGCCACCGCGGTGTCCTCCGGCTTCAAACCCTGGTACTAATTTGCGACGGGATTCTGAGCGAGGCAGAGGGACTGCAGGACTAATGGCTCTGCCAATGCTTTGGACACGAACACTGCCAAGTCGCAACGCCAACATGCCGGAAGAGAAAAAGCTGGAATACAACAGTCTCGATCAAATAGAACATGCGAACTGCGAAGGAGAGCTTTATGACTAGAAATAGCCGGCGGCCGTCCGTGCCGAAGCGCAGAATCACCGGACGAGATCGACTACTACCTGGACTCCGACGGAATCCTCGAATGCTTCCCATTCGCGTGGAGGGTAGTATGTTGGTCTGTGGAGAAGTTCGGGAACAAAGGCAGCTTCGCCTAGCATCGAGGAAATGGAGCGTCCCGGGCGGGGAAGCCATGCAATTGGGTGTTGCGGAATACTTCGATGCATGTTCACGGATCTGCAGAACACGAAAAGCCGCTCGCAACAGATGAAGCCTCAACAGCCTCTCCACACTTCAAACGCCGTGCACAGCACATCGCCTACTTACCCCCAGTAGTGCCGAGGCCGAACGCGGTCTTGCATGAGTCGTATATCCACCACTGGAGGCCAGTCAGGGTGCCGATCATGAGCACACGCGTGCCGAGGCCCTTGGTGGCGAGCGTGACGATCCCCGTCTCGGACGCGATCTGGCCCAGCGCTTTGCCCCTGTGCTCGGGCTTGCCCATGAGCGACACGATCGAGTCTGCGGGGTGCGACACGACCGCGCAGACGACCCCCGCGATGTAGCCCGATGCGAACGTCACGCCGAGCTGCATCGTCTCGCCATACGTGTCCTTGGGCGCGGTGAACACGTGCCGGTAGAAGAGCTCCACGATGTACTCGAAGACGAAGAACTTCGCCATCGTGTATGGGATCTGCAGCCAGCGTCAACCAGCACTGAGACAAATGGAAGAGCGGGGAGGAGGCGTACCTGGCGCGACCAGAGGGGCACGAGCGAGCCGAAGGGGTAGCGCGTCTCCGCCCGCAGACCACCCATCTCCCTGAGTGCGGCGAGCATGGGGACGGGGAACGTGCCCGCGGGCGACGTTTGAATCTTGACCTTGGTCATCTCGAGCGGGCAGAGCGCGATGTCCGCGAAGACCTCGGCTGAGGCAGACCCGGCGAGCCAGATGGCGGGTTTGTACTGCGCCGTGGCCTCCTCCCCGGCGAGGTTCATGTAGAAGTCCTTGAAGACCTCGTAGAGGCCGTACTTGAAGAGTCCCTGGAGAGAGTAGCCGACGAAGGTGGGGCCGACACCTTTCCAGAGACCCTTGGGGCCTTCCTCGGCCACGATGGTCCGGATGGCAGGGAAGAGACCAGTGTACTTGGCGGGGTTTACCTAGGACAGAGACAAGGCGTCAGCGGTTTGCAGCCGTGTTTCGAGCAAGGGACACGCCGAGTACATGATATTCCGTTTCGGTTCAACACAGCTGCCACACTTGCTGTGACGCAGGAGCGCACACGTGGGCGCGGGAAATAAGAACAATACGGCATGGCAGTGCACACCTGTGCGAAGCACAAGGGCTTC
This sequence comes from Ganoderma meredithae, assembly GCA_022814645.1. Taxonomy (NCBI): domain Eukaryota; kingdom Fungi; phylum Basidiomycota; class Agaricomycetes; order Polyporales; family Polyporaceae; genus Ganoderma; species Ganoderma meredithae. Next base: position 17,284 of record JAKLMY010000453.1, on the reverse strand, counting down.
GCGAGTCGGAGCCGGAACTCCGGAGTCCACAGGGCAATGGGGCACAGAGTCGAGGAATTGGATAGACATGATCAACGTATGAAAACGGGAATCGACTGTCCTTGCTGGAGACCTCTGACATTTAAGAAGACATACCTGCATGTTACATTTCGTGACGTCCAGAGGTGTAATGCCAGCGTGTGTCAGACCGCACGCAAGAGCACCGCTGAAGACACATTTGGCATAGTAGCTCGCATCGTGGGGGACGGGTCCAAGATATCTGAAAGGGAGCTTTCCAGTGAGTGATGCGAAAGCATAGTAGCACTGGCATGTCGAATAAGACACACCGAGCGTCCCACTTTCCAGAGGGTCCCACAAGGTGAGGCATTGGAGATCTAGAGGGCGTAAACAAATAAAACGTGGGAGAGCAAGGGGTGAGTAGATGGTATGGGAGAGTGGATGTAGAGGTAGGCCAGCCGCGGTGAGAGGACTACTGAGAAATGAGATTGGGTCGACATGCGCCTGCTGTATGTATACTACCGGGGTTATCGTCCGAGCCTCAAGCTCCCGATGTGCGCCGATACTGGTGGTTCCTGCGACCCAGCGGTCATCATAAGCATTGCCTGACTGACGGGCAGAACACCGATCGGGGGATGGAGGAGAATAGCCCGGGTTTCGAGTGGAATTGGCAACGTTGAGCGTTAACGTTGAGCGTACTTCTCGTTATGGGCGACTCGGAGTGTAGCGCCCCGCGCTCGTTCCTTCTCGCTCAGACTCTACGACATCCCCCCCATCCCCTCATTCACATGACCTCCGGCTTTATTACTCACCCTCCTTTTGGCCCTCCTGTCTCATCACTCATCGCACACTCGTAGATTACGAGTGCTCTCCACTATCCTTACTCACCTATCTCGGTTGCTTACCTAGCCTAGAGATCGTACGTCAGTATATAAGTTCTATACGGTACGGTCTTTTTTTTTTTTAATATCTCGTGTATTGGCAGTATCTACATATACAGGTTGGCTTCACATCTGTAATGTTGACAGCGCACACGCTATCCCGCGTTTGTTTGACCAGGGCCGGTCTGCGGCCTGAGACCGGTAGCGGAAAGGATTTCGCGACTAGTAGATAAATCTAGTTCGCATGTTGAGTGTCTTGAATATCTTGGTCGAGGACAAGATCGAAATAATGGCCTTGTGCATTGAGTTGTTTGACATGTTCCCAATATGCTCGATCGAGCATCCGGAGCATAACATGGTTGTTATACATGATAGTAGCCTATTTGCGATGGACTGAGTAATCACAATAGAAAGTATAGGTGAATGAGTTGTGATCATTCACCACTTCGAGTGTAATAGGATGATCATCTGGCATGTCCACAAGGACCATATCTGGATCATCCTGAAGTTTGGTGAATAAGACAGAACTGGCATTGCACCAAAAGTTCCATGCTTGGGTTGTAGTGTGTTCCAAGTTAGGGACACCTCTAAAGCTGAACGCTAAGAGATTATCTCTGAGGAAGTACCAGATCTTCGGGAAGGGATCCAAATCTTCCAGATAGTTGAACAGCTCCTGGTTGTGATGTCCCCAAGGTCATCAGCCATAGATTGGACAATGTTGCAGGATGTGGGCACAATCCTGGACAACATATGTATTTGGATGAGCAGAGCCAGCCCAAACACCACAGGAATAGGTGACAGGCTCATTGTGTTTACTCCGCAGGCAGAGATGGAAGTCACCAATAGGCACATGAGCAGTAAGTAGACAGCACAAGCAGGAGTAAAGAGTGATAGAGGATGTTTTCCTGAACATGTGCATGATGTGTTTCTCCTTGGAGGTTGGGCAAGCTTCAATGAGTTTGCATGTGATGGGTCCAGTGGGTACATATTTCCCCACATGAGTGGCCACCTTGTCTAACTCAGCAGGGTGGCAGCAAGATGCACAGTCAGAGTCCACTAGGAGCTGTGTGATGTTGGTCCTGAGAAATGAGTATGATGTGGATCAGTGCATCCAGTCTATAGGGACATGGACAGCCCCAACCAGTTTGTCTACTGCTTCATTGCCATCAATGCCAGAATGGCTGGGGACATATGATAAGGTGAAGTGATGTTGCAGGGATTGTGAAAACCAAGACCGCAAGATATGCGAGATTTGGAGAGAGGATTTGTGTCCGTCCCAAATGTTGTGGAGGGCTTTTCCCATAGACTTGGAGTCAGAGAAACTTTGTATATGCATGACTGTAGAGTCATTGCCAATGGTAACTGCCTTTTTAAGAGCAAGTAGAAGAGCAGTGCATTTGGCATTGTAGAAGAAGCCTCGGCTGCACCACTTGGCATGCAAGTGTAGTTCTGTAGTACCCTAGAACAGGATGTAACCAGCACTGGATTTGCTGCCTTTGGAAGAGGTGGACCCATCTGTAAAGGCATGTAAGCTTGATTGGTTATGCTGAGCTTTGTTGATGCATAGTTGAAGATCCCTGCTAATCCATTCCCGAAGTTCATCAGGATCATCCTGGGGGGGTGTGACAGGTTGAGAGTGATCCTGTTGTGAAAGATGTCGAAGAGGTGGTTGCTAGGACAGCACTTATGATCAAGTGGGTTTAAGGATTCAGAACATTCTGGGTGATCTGAGTAGTACAAGGTTGTTCCGTCTGCATGGGTGATAGAAGGTTTGCAGGGAGCATCTTCCTAAGAAGCAATGCCACTCTGGAAGACACCAGTCTTAGGTTTTTGTGATGGAGGGTAGAAGCGGATGTACGGGCTGTGGTATGACCACATGTACAGGTTGGAAAACAGGGATTGGATAGGGTGGGATCCTATGAGTGTGTGTATGCACAGGATGTAACGCTTGCACAGCTTGTTAAGATAGACATGTAAGGGCTCAATTGCAGCAGCGATAGGAAGGAACCCTGTGGGGATGGTACAGAATGTGCCTGTGATCCACCATAAAGTGGTATTCTGGGCAACAACTAGTGGTTTAGTGAGGGTTTTACTACCAGTTGGTCTAAACCAGACTGGGGCGCTGTAGGTAAGAATAGGTCATACGCAGCTGATGTACAGTTTGCATTGTTGGTATGGGGTAAGGCCGCAGACTGAGGTCCCCAACATGCAGTAGGCAAGCACCATGACATTGCCCTTGGAGGCATAGTACTTGATGTGTTTCTTAAAGGAGAGCTTTTTGTCAAGTAAAAAGCCAAGGTGTTTGATGACTAGAGATGGTAGGAGGGGATGCTCCATGTTCCAAGGTCCAGTGTTAAGATTGAGAGGAACATTGTCAAAGTCAAAGGGATGTTCAGGCTTACGACATTGGGGAGTAAAGTGTATAAGTTTATCTTTTTCATGCTTGATCAACAGACCAAGACAAGAGAGAGCTTTCTCAAGTTGTTTGTAGACAATCCGGAGGATGTCACAGTTGGTTTCAGTACTGTTGGATGTAGCTACAAGATTGCCATCATCCACATAAAATTGGAGGGTGAATTGTGCTTGGATAGTGGTGGTATTGAAAATGGCGTGTAAGGCAGGGGCCAAATACACAGCAGAGAGTGTAGGAGGGAGGAAGGATCCTTGGCCAATGCCCACATCAGGGCAGTTGAACTCAGGGGAAGTGGAGTTATTGAACCAAAAAGAGAAGTGTCAAGGTGTAAAGTATACCTTGAAGAAGTTTCCCAGGATAGCAGAGAAGCCATTTTGTGAAAGAATCACAATGAGCAAGTCGTGGTTGACAGAGGGGAAGAATTGGGCGACATTGAATCTCAATATGGACATGACAAGGCCCTGGCTCCAGCCACCTCAGATGTGGTTTTGAAGGAATGTGACCACGTTGACAGTGGACTTTTGCAGTGCACTGCCAAATTGGCAAGAGTGAAGTACGTTGTGTTTGTGAAGGTCATACTGAAGGTGATTGTTGATGATCTTCTCAAGCCACTTGGCTGTGCAGCTGAGGAGGACAATTGGTCGGTAGGCCTTGACTTTGGAATAGTCAGGCTTGTTTGGTTTGGGGATGATGACAGTGACTGCATGGCAGAATTCCTCCAGCCATGCACCATGAGCGACGCAGCAGTTGAACAGTGTACAGAACCCCTGAAGGATCTTGTCAGAAGACTTGGAATTATTCTTGGGGTTGATGAGAAACTTGAGGTGTCTCCAGTGGATGTGGTCAACACTGGGAGCAGATGAGGAGGTGGTTTTCAGGATAGCATCTCAAAGCTCTTGAGAGCTGAAGGGTGGCCAATCCTGTGTGAGTAGTTGAGGTAGGTCATCTGTGACAGTTATGTCAACAGGATGATGTGCAGCAGCATAGAAGACTTCGTCAAATGCAGGCCATATATCCTCTGGGTTAGAGAGTGTACAGCCATTGTGGATGAGGTCTGTGATTAGTGTGGAACATCTAGGACCAGACCATTTGCTGAGGTCCCAGACATGTTGAGTTTCCTCAGAAATTTCATGGATGCAAGTTTCTATGTGTTTGTTGTGAGCCTTCTGGATAGCAGTTCGGAGGTCCATGCGAGCAGTTTTGTGGTTGGTGACTGCAGGATGGAATGGTCCCATAAAGTTGGGATGGTAGTGTGCATTGTAGGACCATTTGCGTTATGTGTCACAACATTGCCAGAGCAGAGTACAGTTATGCATGGCAGCTTTGAGATCATTGAGTTTTGCTTTCATGTCAGAGCTTCACCATGAAGCAGATTTTCCACAAAAGCATTTGGGTTTCACATTTAATTGCCAGGCATCCTGGTATGCTTGGTATAGTTGGGTGGTGGTGTCAAGAGTGGAGTCGATATTATGAGGTATGGAGTAAATTCCAAAGAGCTCCAATGGGGGGTATTCCTCAGAAGGGAGGATATCAGGTAGGATGTGAGCAAGCTCAGCAAGGAGCTTGTCTTCATCTTCTGAACCCTTGCTAATGGAGGGGTCACCTAGTAAGTGCTAGGGGGGGGGGAGGGGTTTGGAGTTCAATATCAAGGATTGCATAGTCTGAGAAACCACGAGCTTGTCCTCAACCATTTATTGTTGTAGTCAGGTCCACATCAGCCCAAATGAGGTCAATGATGGAACCACAAAGGTTGGGATTGTCCAGCATATGTGTGACAATGCCCGGAGCAGAGATAAGATTGTGGCCGGGTGTGCTGTGTAGGGCTTCGACTTTGGCAAGGTTGGATTGGGAGGATGTGGTGGGAAAAAGTGTATCCCACTGATGACTGTGGAGATTATAATTGCCTCCCATGAGGTGAACATGGGGAAGAGAGTTGATGTTATCATTAAGGAAGTTGATGGCAGCACAATGTTTGTCATTATACAATGCCAAAATATTGTATGACATGTCCTGGGCAAGCCTCAATTGTAAAAGGGCAATGTCCTGTGTGGAGAAGAGGGAGTGGAGGGAAAAGGTCGAGTTGACCAAGCATTTGTTGACATACACTGTGATGCCCGTCTCGAGCAGAGTCTAATTAGGATGGCTCTGAGTGCTGTAGAGATAATGGCCTGTGGAGTCAGGGGCAGGAGTTTCACCAGGTTCTGGGCTTCCTACACAATAATTGGGAGGGGCTTGGACATGTCGATTGTCTAGGCCCATGGCTCAAAGTCAGCCATACCACGATTCAGTGACACAAATAATGTTGTGGCTTCCAGCATGTAGTTCAAGGAGCATTGAAGTCTGTTGAGGAATGTAGTGGACATTTTGAAATAAAACACAAAGTGAGGTAGGAACATCCCCACAGCCTTTCCTAGGCTTAGGCTTAGATAATGGAGATGAGTTGGGTACTGGGGCGGGCTCGAGGATGCGAACATCTGCATCCTGAGTTGGTAAAAGATAAGGTAATGCTCTATCTAGAGTCAGGTGTTGTGTTGGTGTGTTCTGAAAGAAATCGGTCAGGTCTTTCTGAGGAGATAGTCAGATCCTGACAGGCATGTTGGATGCATTTGTGAACTCAAGAAATGCATCATGAAATGCAGGCACAGGAGGTGCCTGGATATTTGTCTCGTAAAGGCTGAGATCATCATCTCATCCAGGTGTAAGACATTCAGCTGGTGGAGGGGCAGCTTTCTTTGCAGGAGGTGTGGAGGTAGGGTCAAACTCAGCATACATGTCTTTGATGGACTCGTGTGTGAGTTTGGCAGGTCAGTAAGGATTAGTATGCTCAGTACTAGCATTCATTAGGTAGTAGAGGATAGTGTCCCACAAAGGACATTCTCATGTAGTGCAATGTTTGCGTCAAGCTCCTGGGTCACAACCCAGTCCACTTTTGGTCACAATGAAGGAATAAATTCTGATGCAAATGTATTGAATGCAATTGGTACAGGTATGGTGCTATGTATTGAAGAGAAGGACCCCCTCTGTGAGACGTGCATTTTGTCTAGTTGTTGATCGGTGAGTAGTGGCTGCCATTGAGATGCTGAGTGTGTGCAAACAGAGTTAGCAGGTTCGTTAATGCTGTACGTGATGGAGGTAAAGAGAGAGGATAGGCATACCCTGCCAGTCCATTCCTTGCATGTATGAGTGTTTTGGTTGGCGGTGGTGTAGGAACCAGGCCCTGCTGATGCATTCGCCACAGGTATGGGATGAGGTTGTGTGTCATGGCCTCATGGCTGGTTGGTGGGGTTTTGGAGAGTATGAGGGATGGGGTTTCTGGATGGGGTCCAGATGGGATTCTCTGGATCGAAGTAGTAAGGAGAAGGACTAAAGTGTGGTGTAGGCAGAACAGAGGGTGGAGGAGCTATGATGCCAGGGTTGTAAAGGAATCCCTGTGTCAATTAGAGAAGAGTCACAGAGGGAGGTTGCCATTGCTGGTCTTGCTATTGCTGTGTAAGGGTAGTTTGGCAAGGAGCAGATGTGTGGTGAGAGCCCTCACCTGCATTCTGCCAGACATACATGATGATGTGTACGGTCTGGGGAACTGCCAAGAAAATGGGCAGAACCAGCTGACCACTAAAGTAGGAGGGAGTCGTTGGGTGCTCGAAAACCAACTAGGAAAAATCGGGAGGACCGGCGGGGACTACCAACCAACAGCAGGGTGAGACAAGGTCAGACGTCGCAGGGTGCGACATCGGGAAAGATAGTGATAAACAGCGGGAACGGCGGCAAAAACTCATGGCGAGCTACAAAACTGCGGAAGCCCACGGCGGGCTATGATACAATGATGCAACGAGGGCACTCGGGCCCGAGAACGGCGGAAATGGTGACGAGCGGGCAGACAGAGAAGACTCTCAGTGAGTCTGCGATGGGCAGCAGGAATGCGGTGTTGGACGGAAAGTCAGGGACGATGTCAAGAGCAGTGCGACTTGCGAAAGTCGCGACGGAAAAGTGAGAAGTCAACTGGGAGCCAAAATCTGCATTGCTGGGAACCCTGAAGGCATCTATATACTATACAAAGGGAACCCTAGAAACTAAGAGAAACACAAGGGAACACAGAGGAAATCTCATCTAACCAATAGCGAGAAGGGATGAGGTGGAAATCAAGGAAGCGACGTGCAAGTGTCGCGTGAGATGTCGCATGACGTCGCACTGAAACGTACCCTGACATCTAACAGAGGGCGGAACAGGACAGCCGGGGACTGATTGGAGACGGAGGCCGCGATAACGTGGGCGATGTCGGAGGTGGGGGCGGAACCATCGGGAAAGTCGGGACGAGATGTCGGACCGAGATGTCGGACCGAGATGTCAGACCATGCTGGGCCAGGACGCGACCTCGGAAAAGCGCACGATGTCGGAAATGCGAAAAATGGGCACATAACGGGCTACAGGCCCATCAACGAGGTTGGTATTGCAAGCTGTGTCAGTCAGCATAGCCAGACAGGCACGATAAGCACAGCATTTTGGGATGACCATGGTCAGATCTGGACAGCCTTGACAACCAGGAATAGATTCACTGTGGGCTACCTCGTTGACATGACACATATGTTCATAGGTGTTGGTGAGCCACTGGTCAGAGTTACGGTTCTTAGCAAATGTGCACTCCTTGCTGTTGGAAGGATGAGCAAGGAGGCAGTTGATGCAATGAATGGGGTGAGCATTCACACCATGTAGGGTGATGAACTTGTTGTGGTCATGTACCTTATGGAAATGTCTACAAAGGGCACACTTGGATGTGGGTTTGAGGCACTGAGGTCCACGGTGGCCAAAGCACGCATTGATGTGCAGTGTCTTTGGTAACCATGGCCATACTGGTCCTGGTTCCATTGGGGAAGATGAGGTTAGTGCTGACCAGTAGATTTGCGATGGCGGCAGACAAAGTGTTGTTGAACTTGATGAAGAGGGTACTCTCTATTGAGCTGTCATGGAGTGGTGTGAAGCAAACCTTGATGATATCACCATTGGTTTTCACTTCAATCCAGTGGGGGTTGCCGGTACAGGAGATTGTGTTGTACAGTATGGTGTGGAGGTCAGCCAATGATGGAAGATTATTCTCATTGAATATGACCACACAGACATTGTGGAAAATGACACCAGTGGTGTACTGGTGTCGATGGATGGTGAGTTTGAATATGGGGACATCAAGGGCATGGGCAATGACACTCTTGATGGCGGATGTGGTTTCTTTGGTTGGGACATCCTGGAGGATGAGAGTGAGTTTGGTCATGGCCTTGTTCCACATAGCCTTGCAGATGTGGGCATGGGCAAGTGGAGTGGCCAGCTCTGCATCAGAGTTAACAAGGTGGCTAATGTGTATGTTGGCCTTGCCTTGGATAGCGACAGCCGGTTGTTGTTGATTGGGTGGTGGGGCACGTGCCTGATTCTAGTAGCCAACGTGGAGTCATTTAGAAGTGCTCTCTATGTGAGGGAGTTCAATGCAAGACTTCTTTTTGGAAGGTGGGTGAGAGGAGGAGGATTCTCGACTTTCTCCACCTCATTGGTCTGGTGTATCCAGTGATATAGGTGCTGGTTGTATGGGAGCAAGGAGGGGGGAAGGGTGAGCCTGGTAGGCAAAACCCGGGTGGAGTGTGGAAGTCACAGGGGGGAGGGAGGAGTTAGATTTGCATTTCTGGCCCCTCTGTTGGTGGAAAGGAGTTGGAGGATGCGTGTTGTTATGGTCACTGTCTGAAGTGGGGTAGATGATGCATCCAGTCCTGTTGAGGCAGTCCTCAAAGGCACGAGAAGGAGGGGGAGGGGTGAGGCAGTCAATGAGTGAAAGGCAGTGTGGGGGGAGGAACAGATCAGTGATGGCGACACAACCAGTTCGATCAATAGGTAGGATCAGGGGTAGACTGGATGGTCATAGAAGGAAGTCCAGCGGCCCATCTGCAGATTTGGTCAATGGCATTGTGGAGTTGGAAGGACCCCTGGTTGATGTTTGGTGAGCCCTCATTGACAATGGGTCTCTCGACCACATCTTCCATGGGTTGCAGGCCAGGTAATCCATAGTCACTGAGAGGTGAGGGGGGATCCACACAGCCTTTACCTTTGGCCATGGTGATCTGGTGGTTGAGGTAGTCCTGGGTTGTCTCAGCAGTGGCTGTGAGCTTAGCCTGGAATGTAGGAAGAGTGATTTCAGGTTGAGCAGTGACATCGGCTTCAAATCACAAAAGCTCAGACTCAGTGAAGTTTCTGGAGATGGCAATGCAGTCAAGGACAATGTCCTCTACTGACTCGAAGCATGTTTTGACATGTCAACATTTATCAGGGTGAACACGAGGTATGGCAGCATTGAGTAGATCAAGAAGGGTGAGGAAATGACCCCATGCCTCCTCATTGTCATTGTTCTGGGATAGAGAGCAGAAAATACGTCAGTTATGAACAAGATATTGGCGGACAGCAGTGATGTGCATGCAGCAATGAGCAAGGCTGAAGTCCACATCATACTTGGTTGAGATGGGGGTGATATATAGCTTCTTGGGGTCGTAATGTGGGACCTCTTCAGTCCTGACCACCAAGTCATTGAGTGTGATGGCAGTAGCATGGCAAGTCTCTCGAGACATGTCGAGAAATTGTTCAGCCATAGTGATGGCAGGGTTTGAGGCATCAGTCATTTCTGAGTCGGAATCAGTAGATGCAGGAAGAGCAGAGGTAGTGGATGGTGTCAGCAGGGCCCTCTCCTCAGGCAGATGGGGCACAACAGTATTGGATGGTGCTGGAGCAGGAGCGTCATCAGTGGATGTTTCTGTGGAGGCATAGCTGGGAGTAGGTGTGTAAGGAGGTGCAGCATCAATAATGGTAATGATAACTGGCTCAGGATCAGAAGCAGACATGCTTGCAAGTGCATGTGTAGCCATGAGGGCAGGCATGGGGCAGGGAGCATGTACATCAATTGGATCTTTATCAAAATCTCCATCATGAGTCCTGTAAGAGAGGAGCTCATCAGGGTCATCTGGTTGGGATGGTAAGTGTGAAGGTGATGACAATGCACCTGAGCAGATCTGTTGAATTTATGAACCAAGGGAGGTTTGATCGTGAGAGGTGCAATTGATGGAATCAACTGAGGGGGGGCAGCAGATTGGCTGCACAGCGATACTCTGGGGGAGATTAGGTGTGGAGTTGTGGGGTGGGTTGCTCATGATGTGAGGTTGTGGGCCTTGATGGTAGGGGAACAGTGGAGAGAGGGGGCGGTGTTGTCAGGCAGCAGATATGAGTAGAGCTTGGGCATCTGATAGAGATAGTGGTGGTATGAGGTCAAGAGGCACTGTATGGTACAGTCAACAGGACCAGTGTTCTTAGGAACAGAATCCTCAGTCTTTGAACCTGTCTCTCTGAGCACTCTTGTGTCATTTGACCTCTTCTCTAATCAGTATTTGCCCACGCAACATATTTTTGACAGAACTATTGACTCTCTTGCTTAACTCTTAACTCTCTCCCTTGCCAACTGGATCCTCCCAAGTCTGATCAACTTGGCCTTCCTCTGTGGCATCTCTCTCTCTCCTCTCAATTCTCTATCTCTCTATTGCTTGACCCTCTCATCTAACTAGCAACCCTTGAAGAAAAGAAACTCAACAGAAATCACCATGTCAGCCAACATGTGCTACAACCTGTGCAATCAGGCTTCAGGCCCTCACCCTAGAGTACACAGCAGCCTCGCACCGCTGCCTGGTACATTTGAAAATACCTTGCCCCATGTGATTGACTCTGCCTCCTCAGATGGTGAGCACTCAGATGCTGCCTCAGCAGTTTTGAGTGCTCACTCCTCTAGTATCTGGCCTGGTGTCTCATACAGCCAGGCCATCTCAAACCACATTGGGGCAGACACTGCATCACTTAGCAACCAGGAGGTAAACCCATGGGTCTACAGAGCAGACACCATCCTGTTTAAAGGGCAGGAGGCATATCCATATAGTAGCATCCCACAGTCTAGCACTGTGAGGCAGTCTTCCTTGTCCAGCTCAGACAAGGAAAATGTATTTCCTTCCCCTACCTCTCACAAGGTGGGTTTGAGCCTGACGATGATGAACATTGTGCTAGAGGACACCTACAACAACCATCCATGGAGTGAAGTGCATCATAAGAAGTGCCGTGCATGCAGTTTGGATTCAGCAATGCCCCCTGAATTAACGCCTCCCCACATGGCTACAGTACCTCCAGGGGGGACTGCACCTTTGAATAAAGAACAACAGCATGCTGTCTGAGCTGCTAAAAAATCACTCACTAAGGAAGAGCATGGCCGCATCACAAAGTGGATGCATGCTTTGAGTAATCCTTGAGACCAGTCCTCCCATGGTGAAGGACCTTCAACCATGGTGAAGGGCAAGACAGTTGACGCACATGATTGGGGCACTGTCGGCATCGACCCCACTGAGCTATACCCCAAGGCTCAGCAGCAGGCTCTGGTGCAGTTTGCTGCAGGCTGCCCATCAGATTATTACAACTCTAATGAAGACAGTGAGGAAGAGTGCAAGGCTCAGGAGGCTGCGCTCTAGTATTATGCAACAATAAAAGTGGTGAAATGGCGAAGGAGACTGTCCATGCACACTGTCACTGCCTCTGAACATCGTGCAGCCACTAGCAGGATGCATAACCCCTCAGCTGGGCCTTCCACCTCGCACACTTCCTTGTGTGTGGACACTATGTCTCATGAGGACCTGGCAAGACAGATCACAGCTCTCAGAAGAGAGCTAGATGAGGTCTGGAGGGCGCATTCCTTGTCTGAGAGGTCACCGTGATTGCCCACTGACCTATCACAGGTCAACCATATGACTGTGCCTCGAAGGAAGGCTTCTTCTCATGATGCGGGTGTAGTTGATTCAGACACCGGGACTACACGGCCTGATGAATCAGTTAGTAGGGCTCTGAAAGCACAGAAGCCTTCTAAATGCAATCATAGCATTAAGAAGAGCAAAAATGAATCGAAAGCCTCCGCCAAGCCTCCCTTTGATGACACGTCTCAAGGAATGGCCACAACAATCATTGAGAGAGCATTGTGCCCAGAAAAACACAAGTCTGCTCATTCACCACATGACTCCTAGAAGCTCCCTCAGACCATTTTCTAGCTTGAACCCACAAGCTTCATCAATCACACTCTTTGAGGCATTTCCCCTGGTGATGGCTCTCCTAGCCCTTTGAACTCAAGCAATTCTTTGAGCTCATTGGACTCATCAGACCCTTCTCAGTCATCAGAATTTTCTAGTTCTGACAATTCAGATGATCTCGACCCATCCTCGGATGAGTCCTCAAGCAGCTCTAACAGTTCCTCCAGTCAGAGCCATCACCATCACCATAAGCACTGTCATGCCAAAAAGCATCAGAGTTTATGAAAGCACAAGCATGGGAAGCATAGGCCATCTGTGACTGTGCCAGTGCTTAAACCAGTCAAACCCAAAAAATATTTTGGAAATCCTGATCTCACTGAATTCCATAAGTTTATTCTCAGGCTCAGGACTATCTCGATGGCTACTGTGTAAAACTCCAGAAGCATGGTTCAGTTATAGCTCAATTCCTGGATGGACGAGTGTATGAGTTCTACATAAACACAGTCTCTCGGAACAGTACAGGTTGGCCCTTTAAGAAGATTCTAGTGGGGCTGTTTAATTACTGCTTCCCCATTAACTTTTGTCAGAAAATGCATGAAAAGCTCTGTAATTTGCGCCAGCACAGTTGGTCTGTTCAGGCTTATGCTTACAAGCTTGAAAATTTGTTCTTGATCTTAGACATAGACCATAACAAGGAGCATGTCAATGCTTTCTGGTTTGGCTTGGACAAATATATTCAAGGTGAACTCTGGAAGCAGATGATGATGCTCCAGAGCCCATATGTTGATGTTAAGGCACAGGCACAAGTAATGGAGCTCATGTGCAAGACAATGGATAAGCAAAGCACACAGTCCAACCACAATAATCATTTCCAGCACCAGGACGCAGTTCTAGGTCCCAGCAACACAGCACGGTATGGAGCTCATCCAGATGACTGCCAGACTGGTCATGGTCAGGGAGGCCATGGATGGCAGCATGCATTGAGGTGTGACTGGGGCAGGAACTGTCGTGGGGACCATGAACAAGCCATTTTTGTTGGAAATTTGGTGCGAGTATGTGCAAATAATTGTCAGTGTGATAGACCACAGTGGCAACAGGCCCTAAACAACAGGCAGCACACTCAGAGGCATGAGCAACAGTGCCGGTCATTGAGAAGGCCACAGAATGACCAGCCTGGACCAGATCACTGCTTCAACTGTAGCAAACCTGGCCATATGGTGCAAAACTGTCCTCGAGGAAGACAGGTGCACTCAAATAACAGGAATGCACCTCCTGGGGTGGCCAGCTTCAATATGGAAGTCACTCCAGATGCCACAGAGGCTCTTCGGGACTTAGCTGAGTCCACCGCCTTGACCAGTGAAGTTCATTTGAATTCTGTCAAGTTTGAATACAGCATCATGCCATTGCTCCGGCCAGCCTGAGAGCTCATAGCTGAGGACATTGTGCCACTGACCCAAGGAAATATAGCTCCTGTGTCTCTCAGAAAACCATCAGCAGATGACGTGGAGGATGTGTGGGGTGACATGCCTTCACTTCAGTCTGTCTTGGACACCCTGTCTAAGTATACTACTGCAAAAGAAGGTGATCTCCTCTTTAATGATCTCTATCTGCATGACGGTCCAAGCTCTAGTACATCCTCAAATACAGGAGGCTGTTCTGTACCAGTCAAGAATGATGGTGTCTGTGTGTCAGGAGTTGACTGGGAAGAACTTGAGTTCCTCCACACTCAAGCAGAGGGCACGGCCCAGTACACACTTAGCAATGTGTTTGAACTCCAAGCCCAGGAAGTGCTAAATCAGCACTGACCCTACTAGGATGGGCAGAGCACAGAGCCTGAGCACAAGTTTTTCATTGTCTCACAGGTCTCAGACATGACCTTTGCAATTGAATGCACTGTGTTGGACCTAGAAATGTTCATCACCACTGTCCAGCTCCAAAATGAGAATCTGGACTTACCTGCTGCTTACTGAGAGGCATTGCATACCATGCAGGAGGAATATGAGCCTCCAATAGTTTCTGGAAGCTCTGAGCTGTTGGGCAACACTATGGCATTAGTATTGGAACAATACTTGAATGAAACTATTACTTACCCAGACAACTACCTTGGAGATCATTCATTTGCCTGCTTCCACTGCTTTCAGCTGGGGGACATAGTCAGAAATCCAGGACCACTACCTAGCAGTTAGCATCAACATTGAATGCAAACTCCTTTGGAATTTCTGACTCAATTTCTGGGACTGGTACGTGCATGCTGCACTACAGCTCCATATAGAAGTCCTCTCGACTCTATTTAGACTTAATAATCTAGAGGCTGAGCTTGAGTTCCTTTTTAAACCAGTACTCCTTGGTCTGACTACCAGAGTCTCTATTGAGCTGAATGCAGCTCAGCCCTCCAAGAAGCCCACACAGCAGGCAAATAAACTTACAGTGCAGCAAAACATGGCTAGCTCTCAAGATCTGCACCATGTAATACCGGAGCTCATTGTGGTTGTCATTCTAATCAATAGGCAGCCTGCTCAAGCTCTACTTAACACAGGCTCACTGGCAGATTTCATGTCTGTGAAGTTGGCACACCAGTTGAAGGTTGATGTGTTCAAGCTGGCTAGGCCCATGCCACTACACTTGGCTGTGCAAGGCTCTCATGCCAAGATCAACTATAGATGCACAGCACAGCTTGAGTATCAGTCCATCTGTACAAAGTGGTACTTTGATATCATCAACTTACTAAATTATGATGTCATTCTTGGAACCCCATTCTTCTACCAACACTGCATTCTGACTGGCTTCAACCCCACAAAGGTGATCATGGGCAGCGCCGCTCCATTAGCCATTGAGGGAACACAAGCTCGAGTTCTTGAGTCTCAAGCTGCCGAAATGTTTGCTGATTATCTGGAGTCAGCACGGCAGTCATTGCATGAGTATGCTGCACCTATCTGCAAAGAAGCAAGTGACTTGCCACTGCCACCACTTTGGGCTATTAACCACACCATCTCTCTCAAGGATGAGGTGAAAATATATTCATGGCAGCCATCCAAGTGTCCAGACACTCTTTGGCACCTATAGGTCGAGAAGAGGGATGCAATGACCAATGCCTGCAATACCTCTCCAATGCTACTTCTCATGAAGCTAGGCACTGGTGTGAAGGGTGTGCCTCCTTGATTGCGGGTTGTCTGTGACCTGCAGGAGCACAATGCCAACACCTATAAGGTAACTTCACCACTACTGGATATGGAAGCAATCCTCCAGTGCATTTCACGCAAGCCATATCAGTCACTGATTGACAGGAAGGACGCATATGAACAGATTTGCATTGAGCCTGCCCACATTCCACATACTGCCATGATGACTCCTGATGGTAATATGGTCAGCCTGGTATTATAGCAAGGAGATTGCAATGCCATTGCAACTTACCAGATGCTAATGAATCATATCTTTGCTCCACACATCAGGGTCTTCATGGATGTGTTGGAGAACTGGAGGAGTTGGGCAAGTGGGAGCACAAGGCCGATGATGATGTGTCTTGGCTTGTGGTGCCCTGGATGTCTTGTTGCACATACATTGGTCTTGGTTTCCTTTGTCTTCATATATCTTGTGCATCCCTGAGTCTCATATGTCTTGTATGCTGAGTATTTTGTCTCTTATATGTACTTATAGCCAGTAACTCTATATCACTCACCTCAGTCCTGCATACCATGCATAGACTGAGGTGAGTATCTACACATTAACCTAGACTACATTCCAATTAGCTGACTGTACCACTAGATTCTATTCCTATAGGTACATATCAATATTATATTAAGTCCTGCATACCACACATAGACTGAGATTCTATTTCTATAGGTTATGAGCCCTGCCTTCTAGGCGGACTTCCTGTATAAACACTCACATGACACTCCTTACATCCTCTCTCACATGTCCATCAAACTTGGCAACAATCATGTTCACATTCCAAAGCTCAACATCGGAGGCACCAACTGGGTGCTCTACAAGGAGTGACTTACCTGGGTGGTGGATGCAAAGGGCCTCACAGGCCATCTTGATGGTACATCCGTTCAGCCCATTGTACTGCCTATGGCAGGGGGGAACACCATGATTCAAGTAGTGGGTGCTGCTGCAGGTGCTGCTGGTGCTGGTGCTGATGGGTGGTGGGGCAGTGGCTGCAGTCTCCATTGGTGGTAACCTGGGTGCTGGCATGGTGCCAGACCCTGCACAGGTGATGTACCAGGCTGAGCTGGCTACCTAGAGGAAGAGCGAGGTGATTGTAAAGCAGCTGATCATGAGCACAATCCCGGACTCACTGTTCATGAAGGTCTGCACAAAAGGAACTGTGTGCGAGATCTGGCTGGTGCTTGCAGGAGAGTTTGAGTGCCGTTCACATATGGTTTCACTAGACCTGTGCTGGAGGCTGCAGGAGCAACATTGTGGGGACAAGGCCAACATTCAGGTGCACTTTGCAAAGCTCCAGATAATGTATGAGGACCTTGCTGTGATGGGCCACACCCCCGAGGACAATGACTTCTATGCTATCATCCTCAGCTCCATGCCGACCTCCTTCGAAACCTACATTTTTTCCCTCACCACTATGTTGACTATTACTGGCAATATCTTGATGCCAGAGCAGTTGATGGCCACACTGACCAATGAGTACAACCACCATGCCTTGTGTTCCAAGCTAGAATGTTCAGGTGGTGAATCTGGAGATGTCACACTGTCAGCAAACGAGAAGAGCAAAAAGGGAAAGAAGAAGAAGGTAGAATGCTTCAATTGCAAGAAGCCTGGCCACTACAAGTCTGAGTGCTAGGTGGCTGGTGGCAGACAGGAGGGCCAAGGTCTGAAGGATGTTACGACTGAACGTCGAGTAAGGATCAGGGATACGCACGAGACGAGCAGGAGCGCCGACGAGCACTTGTGCAGTG
>JAKLMY010000452.1:0-18963 GCA_022814645.1 Ganoderma meredithae | reverse complement strand
GCTGCGCCCATTTTCCTTCCTAAATCCGCCAACAAAGCTCCGGCCACCATCGTTCCTACGCCGGCACCGCCAACCACCCAGTCGATAATGCCTAGCAAGGGGAGTGCCCAGGCATCATGCCTTCCCCAGGTCTTGGCCCAAGCATTCTCTGCCGCTCCGGGTTCGACGCCGATAAATCACCGTCCTCGGGCTCCGGTACCGATAATTACCTCCTTCTTTTCCCCTCCCCATCCGCTACCCGTTACTGAGTGTATGAGGAATTCGGAGGGTACGTCGCAGCATGCGCTGCCGGGCAACTTGTTTGTGCCCCAAGGATGTCTTCACAGCGTGGCCGAAGGAGTCAGTGCCGCACCCCCGCCCTTGCTCCAACCTCCAAAGCTCCCCAACCACTTCACAGCCACTCCATACCATCTAACGCCATGCATCGTCGAGAGGCAATACGCCGCCAGTGTGCCTATTGCTCTCAACCACCCCGCCTCGGCTCGCCGAAACATCATCGGCAATGTGAACTCTAGTGCAAAGTCAACATTCATAGACAACGCCCACGGCGAGTTCACACCATCCACCACGCCTTCGTTGTATTCGGACGCAGGCAGCAGAAGCCCTTCAATGGACCTGTCGCCGTCGCCATGGAGCACTGGGGTGCAGACTTCCGAATAGATGCTCCCTCACACTACGCGAAGTTCCGAATGGGGCACGGACTATGTCGGCACAGTCTGTCGGGACTTCTCCCCAACAAATCCTCGTCTCTCCAGCAGTCCCTCCTCCGACATCGTGCGGGGAATGACAGCAGAACTGGTAGAGTGCTATCTAGCGATGGCACAGAAGATGTGCGTCGTGCACGTACCTCGCGCCTCCCCCCCGCAATGGTCGACAACCCCGTCAACGCGACTTCATTCCTCGAGGTAGGGAACAAGACCCTCGAGATGTGCACGGGGTCGCACAGGGGGTGTATCGGACCCATTCCGTGGGCTCATCTTCGCAGTTGGCAGTCGCTCCGCGTGCCTATCGTCTACAATCGGGCCACATCGGTGGGATGCAGAACATGCACGTCTACAGTCAAGATGTTCCAGTCCAGCACCAGCGCCCTACCGCCATCCACGTTCGACGTCGCCGCATATCCACTGGAGAGGTACTCGTCCTCCAGGAACGTGCGCCTGTGTTGAAGAATCAGCATGCACGCACAAGGGTAGAGTCCATGGGCAAGGGGGCGTGGGCCACGGTCCCTCAGGAGGCCAACGTTGGCTTCTACGAGCCGCCGTACGGCACCTTCTGCCGGTACCAACAGGGTCTCATCGTCGACCACGCCCAGTCAGAGATGAGCACTCACCGCTGGTCGCAGAGTGCGCATACTTAAAGCGCCTCAAGATTCCTACAACACCTGTACGTCCGCTCCCACCATGGAGATGACGGTGCAGCCAAATTTGACCCATATCCACAGCCAACGCCCCGGGATTCGTGAGAGGTATCATCCCCGTATAGATTTTGAACTCACCGAACGGCATTTGTACATCTTCCCACGGATTCATCCTCTCCTAAGTAGTAATATCTGTTAGCCATATAGTCCTGTATTCGTAGTTTGCACCAACCATCTATTTCTCCTTCAGGACTCCAAGATGAGAAAAACATTTCGCAAGTTGATCGCAGAAATTTTGCGTCGAGACCTAACATGCGACATGGACTAAATTGTTTGATGAACAAAGCAATTCAGTCCATAGCACACTCATCGCGTGCTGAAATCACTGTACAAACTACGACAAAGATTGAGGGTCTCGACGGATGGAAAGCCAGGACGTCGACGTAACTGATGGCAGGAGTTGTAGCCCATCAGAAATGTGCATCATCGCCAACAAGGAAAGGTAGCTTAAACACTCACCTCTTGTCCAAAATTGTTCTCGTCTCGGCGCAGTATCCTTGCAACAACTCCCAACATGTCTCCCCTCCCGCCATCTATTCAAAGCGGGTAGAAATATTAAAAGCGAACATGCAATCGATTTGCTATGGACCAATTTGTTTGGGATCAAACAGACATGACCCATAGTACGTCCATCGCGTGCTGGAGGTTTTGTACAAGTCACAGAAGGGATAGAGGAGGATGTAGCGTGGAAAGTACGCTGAAGACGATGACCATATCTGGCAGGAACTCGAGCGCGTGCTTTCGGGGCAAAGCACCGTAGACGCGCATCAAGCTTGGCCTCGAACGGTGAACCTCCACAAGCTCCCTGTGGTCTCTACGACAATGTCACTCCCTTCCTTCCGCATTTCATCACTTAGCCTCTCTTGTGAACTGGGACGGAACTCTTTCATCTAATTGGACGCGTGGCTGGACGTCGACAAAGTTGTGTCATAGTGAAGGATTCGGCAAACTTCGACTGAGTCGAGGTCGAGACCGCGGACGCCGCAAGTCTACTTCTTCCCAACCATCTTTTTGGCGACATCCATCATGTTCGTCTCCTTCCGCTTAGGTCCTCCTTGAGTTTAAATCTGCGCGGAACTGGAGCGTTCGAGGTAGCATTCGCCTGGGATCCATCATTGAGGCATGTGGGAGATCATCGCGAGATGAGGTTCGAGGTTGTGAACGATAGATAGCCTTGGTATGTCTCAACTTCTTCCATATCATAACATTACACGAGTCGATCCCTTCCGCCGCACTCGGCGTCGAATGTGCATTCGCCTTGAGTTAATCTCTCTACCACCACCTGTCGCGGCGTTGTAACGCCAAAACCATTGGACAAATGCTATTCGTATCCAGAGGGGTCATGTTCCCAGAAGTCGCGGCGGTGGGTGATATCGATTTAGGTTCACATGAAGAAAGGCTAAGTATGGACCGACAGTGCGCTCTCTTACTTGCGTATGGCAATGCCACGTTGTAGATTCGACACTTGTAGGAGAAAGGCGTTCCGCCCTTTGCAGCTCCCGATGCGACTTGAAGAGGCTGTTCGAGAGGCTGAGCGCACAGCCTGCCGCGTCTCCGTTGACTGCCGAAAAACGTCGGACCTCTTACTGCAACGTTGCACAGGTAAATCTCGTACACTTGGCCTCAACACTTCAGCGATCAGTCATAGGATCTCGGGCCGACACATTGCGACTGGCGACACATCTATAAATGTCCCTATTCGTTTCAACCTGACCTATCACTGCCCAGCCCAGCTTAATTATGATGATCGCCAGAACTTTGATGTCCAGATCAGACCGCAGACATTCGGGCGTAGCGTTTGACGAGCCATATAAGAGGGATGAGTGCGATGCCATGGATCGTCAAGCCTTGAGGCCTCACCACCATTTTCACCTTCCATTCTTTCTTTTAATTCTTTTAACCTTTCATACCGGCTATGAAGGTCCTCGCTCTCCTCGCTGTCGCCGGCTGCGCTGCATCCTCTTCCGCGTTCACGATCAACTTCGTGAACAAGTGCACGTTCAGTACGTCGACTTCATTTCCCACATACCTGCACTAGCGTTCTCACCAACATCATCACTCCCCCCCTGCGAACAGCCGTTTGGCCTGCGGTCGGGAAGGCTCCTAACGGCCAGCCCGACGGCTCTGTCTCGTTCGGCAAACGGTTGGACCCCGGCCAAAGCGCGAGCTTCGGCGTCGACGACCACGCTCTCGTCAGTCTGCTGGTCTCCATCGTCGGCGCTTCCCACATCATCCGCTAACGTTTGATGTCATCAGGGCATCCGCGCGTGGGGCCGTACGGGCTGTGATGCGAGCGGCGCCAACTGCAAGACCGGTGCCTGCAACGGCGGCCTCGTCTGCACTGACGCTGGCATCACCTCCGGCGTGCTCCTCTCCGAGTACGGCTTCGGGGACTTTGGCCAGTTCGGCGGCCAGCGCACTGCCTGGGACCTGTCCCACGTCGATGCTTGTGAGTCTCGCGTTCTCTCCGCGTCGTTACCCTTTCCTTCCAGTGTTCGGGGCAGAGTGCTGACGCTGCCGACGTCCGTTGCTTGCTTTGTTTTGCAGCGATCAACATCGACACGCAGGTCACCTCGTCTGACGGCCAGACGGTCGTCTGCAGGGCGTCGAACTGCCCCGCGAACCAGGCGTACGACAACCCCACCGACTTCGCGGCGGACCGCAACTCCCCGCTCGGCCAGACCTTCCAGCACATCTTCTGCCCTTAAACATCGTTGTGCAGGATGGGCAGAGGATGCTTGCTTACTTGTCACGACAGCTAATGCCAAATGCACTTTAAAACGGGACTTTGGAATGGACATCTTTCAGGCGCATTCGCGATTCTGTGATCCGTCGTGCTTTTCAGTGGTCAAGCACGGAGATGGTGATCAACGTTCCGTTCGGTCGTTGATCGATGATCTACCGGAGCATCAAGGAAGTCACCCGGCTGTTGACTGTGCACGACCGCACAGAATGCCCGAGTCTTAAAGCGTGGGAGTACGCAAAACATCCTGAGGCATATATGCATGAGTGTCGCACGTTGAACTGCACAGTAAACAAAAACACTGAAAGTAATTACCCCGAAACGTTATAAACCGATGGGGCTTGAAAGAATCTATAGATGACACAGCGAACATATGCCCATCATATCTGAGTCGACGTCGAAGGATGGTCGTGACTGGTAAGTATGTGGGACTGATGGCGTGATCGATGTTCCACCCTCAACCACGAAGCTGTATGTTCCCGAAACGAATTGTCATATCTGTGGACAACCGCGGTCCGTGGAGGCAAAAGAAGGCAGCGAGTGTCGGCGTGGCTGCGCAAACTTTGCACGACAAGCGCCGAGCCTACCTCTGAGTCACTCGCCCATCCCCTCAAACCCAGCCCTCAAAAAGGACTGACATATAGCATTATGCTGGCAAGTATGAGCGACGCAACGTCCATCGCAAAAGCAGCGAAGGCGGCATTCGAGGCTTCACAGCTCATCCCGCCGTCCGAACGAGTCCAGGCGCTCAGCCAGATCCGAAAGGAGCTGGAGGTGGCCAAGGACGCCATCCTCGTTGCAAACAAGCTGGATCTTGAGGTCAGGATCAAAATATTGGTTAGAAAGACGATATAAAACCGTTGATACACTGCTTTGAATTTTAGGCCGCTCAAAAAGAGGTCGACGCCGGACGCATGTCAAGCTCCCTTCTCAAGAGACTAGATCTCAACAAGGGAGACAAATGGGACTCCATGCTCCAGGGAATCACCGACGTCGCGGCACTTCCAGACCCAAATGGCATCGTATCGTATGCATCTGAGCTAGACGACGAGCTGGAACTCTATCGGGTCTCCTGCCCCATCGGCGTGCTCCTCGTTATCTTCGAAGCACGTCCGGAAGTTGTGGTCAACATCGCCTCGCTTGCCATAAAATCTGGTGATCCATTTAGCCCACCCACATACACGCATGCTCCCTTCCCATGCTTACGACACACGTTACAGGGAACGCCGCGATCCTGAAAGGCGGAAAGGAGTCCAACGAGACGACACAACTCCTCTCCAAGGCGATCCAGAGCGCACTTTCCAAAACTTCCATCCCGTCCACGTACATCCAAGCGATCCAGACGCGAGCGGAGGTGTCCGCGCTGCTCGAGCTTGACCAGTACATCGATCTCGTCATCCCACGCGGGAGCAACAGCCTCGTCCGCAACATCCAGAACAGCACTCGCATCCCTGTCATGGGGCATGCGGACGGCCTGTGCTCGGTCTACATCGACGCTTCCGCCGACCCCAAGAAGGCAACTCGCGTAGCGGTCGACTCCAAGGTATTCGTCTATATCAGATCCCGTGTGCTATCCTCCGCTATTTCTGCAGCTGTCTGATCCCCTTTGAGGCCGCTCAGTCAGGGTGGGAGTTGGCGACTTGGATGGCTAGCATTTACGTGTAGCTTACCTATCCAGGTCGCCAATTCTGCAGACGCAGACCCCGAGAACAGTGCTGCCGTTGCTTATATGCACATCGTCGCCCACAGACATATCTGTGTGTCAATGGATATGCGGACACATGCGAAAAAAAAACACCGCCGAGGTCGATGGGCCTTCATTCCTGATCCTACACCCCGGGAGTGATGGATCCGATCCGGGGGATTTCATCGCACGCGCTCTCCCAGATGGACCGTGACGCGATTCTGACACAACTCTGGCTTTACAGATCGACTACCCCGCCGCATGCAACGCAGCAGAAACGCTCATCCTGCACGAATCCGTCCTCCCCACCATCTGGCCAGACGTCGCGAAAGCCCTCCTTGCCGCCGACGTTACGCTCCTCTGCGATCCCCCCTCTCTCACCACTCTCCAAGGTCGCATCTCTGCGTCTCCGAACGTCCAGCCGGCGCCGCCGGACGCGTATACGACGGAGCACCTGAGCCTGACGCTCTCCGTGCTGACCGTGTCCTCGCTCGCGGCGGCGATGGCGCACATCAACGCGCACTCGTCGCATCACACGGACTGCATCGTCGCGGAAGACGCACGCGCCGCGTCCGTGTTCTGCCGTGGGGTCGACTCGGCAGGGACGTTCGTGAACGCGTCGACGCGCTTCGCGGACGGGTTCCGGTACGGGTTCGGCACGGAGGTCGGGATCAGCACCGGGCGCATCCACGCGCGGGGCCCGGTCGGGCTGGAGGGCCTGGTGACGTACAAGTACATGCTGAGGAGCACGGGCGGCGAGGGGCATGTGGTGGGCGAGTTCGGGGCAGGGGAGGGGAAGAAGAGGTTCAAGCATAAGCGGGTCGAGGCGTCGGCGGTGCCGTTCTGACTCTGAGCGGAAGAGTCGCCGCGGCTGCACCCTGTTGAGATGAAGGGTTGGAGGCATAGGAGAGCCAAAGCAGTGTATTGACGAATATAACAACGAGAGATAGGGATACAGATGCTGCAGCGAGATGAAATTGGTATGGCGGAGAGGTGCGAAGATCGTCGAGTGGGGTAGCATTTTGGTATCTGGCGGATATCACGAGGCAGCTTCGTCGAGCTTCGCCTTCTTCTCTGACTGAGTTTCCTCGGCGTCGTCTTGCGCTTTCCGTTTTGCGGTGCCGTTGGACGCAGCGGCAGCCAGAGGTTCCCCGTCCGCTTCCGGATTCTTCTTTTTCTTCTTGACAAGACCTGTCAGATCACGCACTGCGGACTGCTTCGCAGCGCCTGCTGCAGACGGCACGTTGAGCTCTTGGTCTAGCGCCTTGGCTGCTAATGCTGGAGCAGACTCTATCGGCTCATTCGGCGAAGT
Organism: Ganoderma meredithae; assembly: GCA_022814645.1. Taxonomy (NCBI): domain Eukaryota; kingdom Fungi; phylum Basidiomycota; class Agaricomycetes; order Polyporales; family Polyporaceae; genus Ganoderma; species Ganoderma meredithae. The sequence continues at coordinate 11,807 of JAKLMY010000452.1, read as the reverse complement.
CTTCAGCTCCTCCACCTGTGTGTGGTACAATAACGCTCGTTCAGCGGAGGCGATAGGGAGAAGCCGCGTGAAGGGGCGAAAAGCACCCGGATCTGACTGCGCTCACCTTGAGTGCTAGGTCTTCGCGAAGGCCTTGCAGTTCCTTCTCTTCTGCTTCCATCTGTCCCTTGGTCATGTGAACGATGGCGTCGTCGCCGAGGAGAGCCGGGCCATTGGCTTTGCCCTTGCCCTTGGCGTCTGTCTTTTGTTCTGACGGATCAGGCTGGATGAGACCCTGCCCGCTAAGTGCCGTCCGAAGTTCTGCGAGTCGTGCTTCGACACTGTCCAGCGCACGCTCCGCGTGCGTGATCGAGTCACCTAAGCAACCGGATGTCAGGTCGAGCACGATGCTGAGCTTGTAGTGGGCCTCCGCGATCTGCCGCGAAGAGAGCGGGAGAAGATCGGTCTTGAGGGCGAGGCCGGCCGTGTAGTCGGTAATCGCTTGGTCGAACTTCTCTGTGGGCCTCCGCTCAACCCACGGTCCCAAACAACCTCGGCAAAATCGCAAGACGCACCTGTCTCAAGGGACACGTCTCCAAGTGTGACTAACACTTCTGCCAGCTTGAGTTTGACTTCGTCTGACTGGTCTTGTTTCTCATAGATCGCGCGCGCGAGGTCGAGCACTTCCCACGCGGCATTAAAGTCGTCCTCGGGCTCGGCTTCGTCTTCTTCTTCCTCCTCCTCTTCTTGTTGAACCGCAGAGTCAGCCTCTCCAACTGCCTTCTGAGCTTCAGCAAATAAGTCTACTGCCTCATCCTCTGCGTCTCCCGAGAAAGAGAGGAATGCACCGCTATTTGCGGCATCGTCTGTTAGGTGCATGCAATTCAGTCAGTACTTGGATGGAAATGGTCAAGCCATGAGCACGAGTTAAATAGTTTCGGGAACAGGATGGCGGATTCGGACGAGCAACCGCGGCACGAGATGGAGCAGACCGGTATTTTGGACAAGCTAGGCGTGAAAGGACACATGGACGAAGAGTACCACCGCATGCCTGGAATATAACGTGGGTGTTTATAGTGCTATTGCATTCATTGCCCTGTGAGGCGGTGTTCCCGTCTTTGTACCACACTGTCACGGTGTTGAAAGATAGGACCATGACATCCACACGCGCAAGACACCGCATGGATGGGGCAGTGGTGAGATGCGAAGGCGACTACTTTGGCAGAGCGGCACAAGACGTCCATAGTTGCTCTATACCAACGGCAACCATGTCAAGTGGTGGTGGTGCTGTGGTAACCTATGGCCCACGGGTTTGCCAGCCACTTCAGGACAACATGACGGCGGGAATGCGGTACTCATGGGGATTCAACCACAACCGTGAAGCCGACGCACCGTTGTCATCCGACGCATCTTCGTTGTCGCGCTTCCCCAACACGCCACTCTGGGCGATAGCATTCTCCAGTAGCGCCTTGCCATATGCGAAATACAGGTCTGCCGTCTCGACAGCCTTCTCTCCGTACTGCTTCGTACTGCAAGTGATGTGCCGAAGACGGTCAGAGGCGGTCAGGAGGCGTCGAAGAACGCGCTGCGGGCGCGTCACTCACGCTAATTCAAGTGCACCGGCGTAATGCTCCACCGCCTGCTCGAACTTCTTGAGCGCGAAGGCGCGTTTGGCGTGCTCGATAGTCTCCTCCAGTGTCATGTGAGGTTCAGGCGTGGCTGTGGGTTTCGATGTCTCCCTGCGAGGTTCATTGCGCGTTAGACGTCGGCTGCACTTGGAAAGGCAGTGAATCACGTACGACATGATGTACAGCGGGGAGGGCGGGAGGCGTGGTGGTGGGAGGAGAGAAAGGTGACAGCGCGAGTGGCGGAACGCGTCGATGGCCGACAGAGGAAAAAGAGACGCCCAAGCTACATCCGCGCCTGGTGACAGTGGACAGCCTGCCCATTCTTCTCACCGCCATCGTCGCTCGCCGCCCCCCTCGCCCTCTCTCCCCTCGCTCCTTCTGTGGCACCGACGGCACCTGCTTTCTCTGTCGTGCTTCCCGCTACGTAATGTCCCACATCGGAAGCGTGTTCCTGGGCGACGTCCAGCGTCATCGACACTTGTCGACATCCACTCCTCCATCGTCACCGCCCCCGAACGCTACTGTCGGCTCCAGCGCGACATACAGCTTCAGCGACGTCGACCTAGACGATACTGATCAGGACAAGGCTCCCCGCTCGCAGCCAGCACCGCCCTCAATATCGCCCGCGCTGTCGCTGGAGTTGCGCCTCCGATGGCTCGAGACCCTGTTGTTCGGTGCGAAGCATGATATACAGGATCAGTCGGCCAAGGGCGGGGTCAAGGCAGAGAAGCTCAAGGACGGGGAGACCTTGACGCGCCGTGCGGAGGATCTGCAGCGCAGGTTGGATGGTGTGGCGCAGAGCAATGACGCGCTGAAACGCTTCATGGACCGGTGTGAGTGCACCAGCTTTGTCATTCATCCTGCATTTTGCATTGCCCATGTTCCGACGCCTCTAGAGGGATGAATGATCCCTGTACTTGGTTAAACCTCATCAAGTTGATGGCACTTCGACACTGTCAGGTTCGATGACAAACTGTCCAGCTCACACCGGTTGGGAATGGGGTTTAGGTGGGGTACCAGTTCGATGATCAGATGTGGTCCCCAAAAGTGTTTCGGTGACGATCCAGGCGCCATTGTCGGTCTGCAGAGTTGGTTGAAGTAATGTCCGTGCGCCAGAAGGCACCCTGGATCCTTCGATGTCTTCTGACCGTCATGCAGTTTTACTAACTGGCTTCTATCTGTAGACGAACAATATGCGCACATGCTGACCCCTGCCTTCGCGGTGTCTGGAACGCTCCCCGTCAGCCCGCCCACATACGAAAATATGTCTTCCAGTGAACTCGACGCTTTTCTAGCCGAGATGGAGTCAGACATTCGCACAGCCGAGCGAGACTTGCGTGAAATCAACACGCTAGAAAGCAAGGGCGTCACCGGGGCGGGGAAATTGGGCGAATATGAGGCCCTACAGCCCCGTCTGGAGGCATTGCTGCAGGCGCATGACGAAGACTTGCGTATGGCCGCTGATTTGGAGAAGAGAATCGCTCTTCTTATGGACCACTACGCAACCAACGTACGCCCTCGAGATCCTGGAATATGCCACCTTCGCTTCCATCTAACGTCCCACCCAGGTTGACACCTTGTCCGAACTATTCGTATCTTGGGATGAAACAATACGCGACGCCGAAGAGGAGGTTGATAAATTGGAGAAGGACCGGGATGAGCGGCGCAAGCTGGGCTATGAGTAGGGCTGCGGCAAGGGCCTTGCATGATGATTTCGTAAGTCTTTCGGTGTTCATCTTGATTGCCATACCCTATGCGACCCGTGGGATGTGAATTCTCTTGCGCTGTGGTGACCCGGGGAAATTTTCATGCCGGCGGTAACAAGTCGATGAAAGAACCCGCTGCAGTGTCTGGCCCAGTCCTACTTACACTGTACAGGCTGTCGGATGGGGGTCAGGCGTTCCGATGCTGCGGACTGAATGACTGACTTGATTCTTTCCGCGCGCATCCCAGCGATTGGGCAGCGATTGGCTGCGCAGTCCGCAATGTGACGAAAGCCTCACCAGACAATCGTCGTTCCCGCACGAGTCAGGAAGACTGGTCGATTTGCATCCGTTCGAGGACCGCGGCTCCATCCCAGTCAGATGGTGAAGAGCTTGTTGTGGGCCATCTCCATCTGATATCGCCCGTGCATAGATTTCGCCTCTTCCTGGGCCTGCCCCTATCCTTTGCATTGAATAATGATAGTGTCCACGACCGCAACAAACTTTGTTTGCGCTAGACGCGCTAGGCTGCGCTTCGGGAGCTCGAACAGCTCTTCTTGCTGATCTCCAACGGTACGAGCCGGGCTGCCGGTTATTGATCTATTTGGAATTGGCACGGCGGACGACCACGAGAAGGTGGCCTTGAAAGGGCTTCCATGGCTCCAAGGCAGCTGCTGCCGTAATGCCATGCTGCTTCGGACATTTTTCTTCATTGACGACAGGCAGTGGTGAATATCGCAGGAATATCGTTGTAAAATGGTCGGCGACTGGTGTCTTGTCATGACCTGTCTACAAGGGCGTTCAGGGTCGGTCTCTCGGATAAGCTCAGATGGTAGACCATTACAAGGTCATCATTACTCGTTGTATAGGGCGCTTCTGAGACAGGTCCTGGACCAGTCCTGCAACCATGGCCTTGTGACCGGGAGACAAATCACAGTAGGAACTACAAGGCTATTCCTGGGTGCGATCTTGTCATTGCCTGTCGTGAAGCCGCCTTCCAGGCACCCAATAAGTTTATATGGGAGGCTGTGGTTCCTTGGCTTGCGCGCCTCTCGGCGGTGTCCACGGGCTCTCAACATAGCAAACCTAGTTTCCGCTTTGCTCAGAGCACCCGTGCCGCGCCGTGTGTTCCAAGGATTAATCTGTTCCCTCGAATCGCGCCAAAACTACTGGGATGCTTGGGTCCGCCTGGGATATTCCATGATATATCTTCCGTATTTTCTAGTTGAGTGCTCACTTGGGCTGTACGGCACATGTCTGCAGTTGCAAAGCTGTGCTGGTAACCATCGGGTGCGCTCTTCGCCAAATGCAGCCGCAATCTAGCCGGTCCCCGCCGTCCATTTGCCCTCCTTGCCCCCCGCCGAGTTCCGCAGAGCTGACTGCCGCTGTACAGGTCCAGACGGCTATTTACACTTTCCGCTCGAATATCAACTCTCCCGTTCCGAGAACCTTGGGATGCGGTGCGTGGAAACCTGTCAGACCAAAGCGGTTATCTAAGATTCCCCTCCCCGCCAGGACAACACTGGGGAAGGAGCCGCTCAATGACTGCACGGCCTGTCTGGGCATCCGCATAACACGGCTTTTTGCGGTGCGCACTTAAGGACGTGGTTCTGGTTCCCCCTCCCTCCAAATCCCCCACACCGCGCCATCTCTTACCACATTCGATCACGCGCGGCACCGAGCAGTGTCCGACCAACACACAACCCGCAAGCCTTCATCCCGTCCCCCATGCCTCCCAGGCGAGAGGTGCGTTTCACTGTTGGGTGGCGCCGCGGGACGCTCACTGGGCTGTATCATACAGAGCCGTCGACCGTTTGGGAGGCCCGCAGAAGGGCCAGGCCCTGTTGAGACATTTGAGAGCTCATTTCAAATCCCTTCCGCAGCAGCTCCGCAGCCTGACACGTCGGCGTCTCATCAAGTGCTCCTACCCTCCACAGACGGCGAGCTCTTGTCGTCGTCCGGTCCCCAAGGGCGACAGCGGCGGCGGTCTGAGCGCGGGCATGTCAGTAGTCGAGACGCGGGCGCAGGATCCTCGCAATATGGTGTGCGCCTCCCGAATGTCGGCGCACACGATGCGGCCTCGACAGCACCAGCATCAGCCTCGGATAGGCGCACGCGCCAGGCGAACGACGCTCTCCCTGAGGCCGGGCCCTCCAAACGTCGGCGCCCGTTCCAAGGCGCTAGCACTGGCGCCCCAGGTCACCGTCAGACACAGAGTACGCCGACTGCCTCCGTGACCGTCGCCTCCCCGTCCGGGAGCACCTTCCAGCGAAGCAACTCGAGCGGCATGTTGCCCTCCGAGGTGCTTTTGGACGGCGGCGGACCGCTCACTGGGCCCTACTCGTGGCCACGAGCTCTGGCCTTCCCTCCCACCGGTCCTCATGGTCAACCTAACGTGCTCTCACCTGTCTCCCCCACGTCGCCGCTCGCCAGTCGTGGAGGGAACCGACAGACGCCCCGAAGCACCTCGGGCTCAAGCGGGCGAAGCGAGGTCTCCCCTCGCGGCCCAACCTCGTCCAATTTGGACGACTTGCCATCCACGGCCGCGCTGCGTTTGACCTCTCTACATACCCTATACCCTAGCCTTGGTCAATACGAGGCACCAGATTTGTCCCCTGTGCAAGGTACGGCTTCGCAGTACCCAACGTCTGCTCCTCAAACGCCTGGCTCGGGCTCATTTCGTGCGCCGAGCCTCCCGCCGAGCTCTGCGTCGCCGTCCCCGAGCCTCGGCATGGTCGGCGACTTCGACTTCGACCTGCCGCCGGGATTGGGATCTCCATACGATTACGAGCGCTGTCGAACCGTGTCTGGTGTGCGTGCGGGATATGATCATTCCCATCATGCCCAGGACGGATCTGACCTCGCACCTCTCCCGCCGGATCAGTTCCCAGTCGACGTTGTGTTGACTCAGAACCCCGTATATGCCCACGCACCAGGGACCGCCGCAGCCGCCAGCAGGCATCCACAAGCTGCCTTTTCCGGCCAGCAGTACCCACAGGGCAGCATCTCCGGTACGCCCCCACTTCTCCACCCCCTCATGAGTCGCCTCGGCTTACCCGGTGTGGTTACAGCGCCTAACCTGTCGGAACACATGTGCTGGCCGTCAAGTCTCTTCGGCGAAGAAGATCTGGTCGCGTACTACAATGGAACGCAGCCGGGCGCGGCTCACGTCACCTCGGGCTTCACGACCATGCCTTCCCCCCGCACGGCTCCCGGTTCTTCTGGTCCTGGCTATTACCCGCTCCCCCCTCCACCGAGTCATCCTTACGCTGCGCCCGCTGGCCCGTCGTACTCCCGAGCTCCAGCTGGTTCTTCGTACTCCCAGGCTCCAGCTAGCTCTTCGTATTCACCGCCAGCCCGGCTGCCGTACTCGTCCCAAGGGGAACCTGCTCCGTACGCGTCTCAAGCTCAGCCTTCTGCTTACGCGTCCCAAAGAGGTTCCCCGTACCCGTTTCCTTCCGCGCCCTTGCCCTTGCCCTCGTCTCAAGCCGCACCCTCGTACGCGTCTCAAAGACGATCTTCTGCGCACTGATGCATGACACACGACCCCTGCGCTTGCCTCGCTTGGCTTAGGGCTCATGACTCACGACTCACGGCTTATACCCTTGTCCTCGGATCGCATCAAAACGTAGAACACGGACCGTTCACTGTCTATACCTGTCGAGTGGCGCTTTCTTTTGCTGTGGCTGGTTCTCGGCGCTTCTCGTGTCTCACTTTTGCTATCGCTTACCCCTTCTCCTTGTGCTCTCTTTTTTTTGTTACCTCCTTCCCTTGTCCTGCATCCTTGTCTTCGTTGTCCATGTTTTAGATTTCGCGAATGGTCCTTGTTTTCTCTTTCATGGTTTTTGTGACTATTCGCGATGCACATATCATATCACTTCCTCTGTATATACCTATCCTTATCCCCTTCATATTATTGCATATATATATCTTAAAGCGTTTTAAAGAACTGTGGGCGTTGTTACTATCCGGTTTACTAGCAGGACAGCCCTCGAACGCCATGCGCTCCGAACGCGCTCGGGGCGCCCTAATACCATATACATTACTCAACAGGGTTCGTCCGCCATATGCGTCCGAGAGGAGGCTCGGTCTCAGGCCCCCCACACATGTTCCGCATGATCGTCTGTTGAACTGCAGAAGTCCGCATCGGGATATCGTGGATGGCACGAGGGGCACAGGCATCCTGCCCGGTGTTCTATGTATCTATCATCGGGGTACTCGGAAGTCTCATAGACACGGACAAGCCTGACCGTTCCTAACTTGTCACACATTACTAAACAGGCTCACGTTGCTGCACTGGAATTCGTGGGCGTTGGAAAATCCTGATTTTGACTGTGCGCTCGACGGCAGGCGTCTCTGACTCCATTTAATGTGAGCGCATAGTTGCCGAGCGGGCCGCTCTCTGAAGTTGTCGATCTCCGCCGGCAGCACATACGTAGGGGGCCAGAGGGTGTGTGAGACGTGTAACTGAGCCTAGGCCTTCCAGAAGAATTAAGGGAGCGGGCGGTGCGCGGCGCACCGGAGCTACTTGAAAGCCAGTGCCAGTGCACTGACGTCGTGAAAGCGGAGTCAAGTCGATGGAAAGCAAGGAATGTCAGGGACAGATGACGTGCTGGATCCAGCTGCAGAGGAAAGTGCATCCTGATAGTTGGCACACGACTCCGCCCGAACAAATACCCGTGTGTGGAAGGTGTGGCTGCGATATCTGAAGGCGGTCCACGAACCTGTGTTAATTGCCATGGGAGGGACATGGACCTGCCGAAAACAAGGGGTTCTGGAAGGTGTTCTTTTATTCGTCCGCTTGTCGCCGCGGGATGGGTATGGTGGAGCAATAAGAGGGTGTGGTGCAAGAAAGGTCGCCGATCCACCGTTATTTTTCCGAAGGCGGTCCTGACCCTAAGACCAGGATGCGATCTCGGTTGGGTCGCCTCACAGCAGATACGAGGCTTGAGAAGTTTCCATCTCACCCCATTGGCGAATTAGGACTCACTTCCGCCGAAGACAGGATAGACCAAGCAGGACTACGGGTGTCGAGGCCTAGGGTCGCAGGGGACCTGTCCTGGGTATACAGCTTGTCTCACCCAGGAGTAATTGCGTCCAACGTAACATAGTCAAGCACTAACAACGGTGGAACAAAGCACACTACATGTCTTTGGGACTCAAAGGTCTCACGGAGTCTTCAATTGTGTCCAATCCGGGGCGTCTTTGGCCAGAACAATCTGCGTTCTACCAAGTCAGCGTGCCGGTTGTCATGGAACGTTAAATCCTCACTGTACTCCCAGTCAAGCACAAAGTGTCGTTTCTGCGGCACTGGGGAGCAAGTATGCTGGAGTCCGATTTAGAGAATCGGAGCATGTACGTACGTTCGAGCCTTTTACTAACGAGCACTACCCATACTATATACCGTGGGGAGAGGCCAAAGGCTGATAACAGTCGTAAATTGCGACTTCAATAAGAAAGTCGCATACAGGAGAGCAATATTAAGGAGGGGTCGAGGGATTGTGTGTCGTGATGCAGTCGTAAGCCTGAGTGTTCAGTTCCACCACGAGACCGTGGCAACCGAGGTCGCCATACTGAGTAAGCGAGACGCCCCTATAAAAATAATCTAGACGCTCCTATTACGAGACACGCCACACCTGCGGCACGCGCCTTACATTCTCTCCACCTTCACTGGCGGATGCCTGGATCTTAGGCTTCACAATATATGGCTTACTGTTCTACCGTCTTGGAAACTTCCATCGCCTACGATCCGAGATGAAGATATGTGGCATTGAACTTGAAGGTTGTGTCACTGAGTCAAGTCTGTCCGAACCTATTAAGTATCCGAACCCGGACGCCGCCGGCAGCCGGCAGCACTGCATAAGGGCCCATAACAAGTAATATAGACGCCTCCTCCCCAAAATCGATTGATCTGGGTGACCCTGCCTCCGCTCATCGATGGCCACCAGCTTGTCACTTGCTTTGACATGCTCACTCAGACATACTCATATCCTTGATTCTTGCCTTGCGGCTATATGCTCTGCTAGAACTTTATCCACTATCAGGCCGTTCTTTTCTAGTGTTGTCAGGTCCGGTCTTAGGACTATAGAAGACCAGTCTGAAGACTGAGACTAGGACCAGTTTGGACAGGACTGGAGAGATGGTCTTAAGTAGTCCAGTCTTAGTCCTGGTCCTTGGTCCTTCAGGAGTTCAGATTTTAAAGGACCATAAAGGACTGGTCATGACTGGTCCTAGATTGGTCCTTAAACAATCAAAAATATATACTATAAATAGTAGAAAGGGACCACAAATGAGACAGTAATTATATTAGAAGATGACATATATGTTTTATTAATCAAATGTTAGTTGTATAGAGATAGTTTTAAGTATAAGTATACAAGTAATGTAATGTTAAAAGCTTTATACTATCTTGTGTATATCCGGACTAGTCCTTGTGAAAGCATATACCTGTGACGCAGAGTGTATGTCCTCAGTATGGCATGCAGAAGCTGGTGCAAGACTAATGGTATTATGTACCTGTGACGCAGAGCGTATGTCTACAGATACATGTGAGTATAATGCCAAGCAGATAAATAACAATGTAACATACCCTCAGTATGGCACACGGAAGCTGGTGCAAGACTGAGGGCAGCGAGTGTCCAAGACCTGACTATAAGTGACGAGCACGGCTGAGGAACGTAAGTAAAATGCGATCGGCATGGTAATGATACGGATACTAAATAAGGGTAACATACGAGACGCTACGGCATGAGCGCCGGTGGACTGTGTCGGGTTCAGTAACGGGAGGCAGGATACGACACAAGCAAGGATAGAGTGAAAGAGAGAAAACACATGCATATAGTGCAGTACAAATGGAGACACAGAGCGGCGGGAGTCCGAGCGGAGAAGGAAACATGGGTGGGTATAGTACGGCGGGCCAGGCGCTGACGTGCCGGGCTGTTTCGGGTTAGATGCTCCAACAGTCCTAAACCTAGTTATAACTGGTCTAGACTGGCCAAGGACTGATATTAGTCCTGGACTAGTTATAACCAGTACTGGGACCTCTTAAGACTGCAGTCCTAAAGGACCACAGTCTATAGTCCTGGTCCTACAATTTTTGAGTGGTCCTGTCCTAGTCTCAGTCCTTGGTCCTAAAAGTTTTGGCCAAAAGACTAGACTGGACCGGACCTAACAACACTATTCTTTCCTCATGGACTCTATAGACACGTGGACCATTCAACCACTCTTGGAAGGGTTTGTTATAGGTAATATGACACAGGAGCTGGATCCTATTGCCTATAGCAACTCATCCAGGCATGATATTACCCTTGTAATTCAAACACATTCATTGGATCTGGAACAGGCAGCTTCGTTTTCACACACAAAAGTAGGAATCAAATTGGAGTAAAATAAGTACACCATACATCTGGGAAACACATTAGTGTCTCTACCAGGTTTAATCTATCACCGACTCTATCCTTGTGTTGACAAGGCTGAGCTGGTGTTTGGGCTTGTAATTGGTGTAGATATGGATGACATGACATGAGAGCTTCCTACCACAGAGAAGTGGTCAGGAACTGCTAGAGGAGGCTGCTTTGGGATATGGCCGTCAAGTCTCCAAGCCATACATCACTGAAGTTTTGTCCAGTTGCAAAGTACATGTCAAGGAGGGGAACATCTGGCCAAAATGGGTCACACGCCTTGAAGTGTCCTTTGAAGGTGTGAGCTATGTCATCATTGGCAATTGCATGTGTGCAAGAGGTACCTGCAGCAACTATAATGTTGATGCATGGTCTTATTGTGGGGTTGATGATCATCAGGGAGGTACAGATGGGGAGATCAGAGTGCCGGTATACAAGGGGTTCAGGTGCGCTTGTTGCCAGGCTTACAATCTTGCCACCTCCAACTTTCCGGCTATATGGAGGCATATGGACATCACAGTGCCATTTTCCGAGTAGAGCTACAGAATGGGGATTGGTGAGAGGGCATATGCAAGCTCACTGTACACTTTGATAGATACGTGTTTCAAATAAAGCATTGCATGCTCATTATCCAAGATCTTTCACTGGTGCACCCAACCAATGGCAGTTGATTGAGTTCAAAAGGGGCTTGGTGAGTGAGACACCTAAACATTTGGAAAATGCTGCCTTCTCCAACTGTCCATCCATATCCACTACTAACTTACACATGTCCACTCCTGATCACTCACATCCTGGATTCTTGTCCTTGATCACACCTCTTGCTAGGGGTCGTCAATTAGGTGAATTGTGCACTTCAAAGCCCTTCGTTCGACCACATCGACACACATGCCTCTTGCCTGCACCTGGATAGATTTGCTGTGTGTAATATCACTCATTGTTACAATTGGCTGTCGAGTAAGATCAGGGAGGAGGCTTACGAGACAAGCAAGGGTGTCGACAAGCACTTGTGCAGCAAGAGCGGAGCAAGGCTTGACAGTCAGGCTGGAGACAAGATGTATTGAGCAAGTAACTAATGAGCAAGAATACAGTGAGGCTTA
>JAKLMY010000451.1:0-19104 GCA_022814645.1 Ganoderma meredithae | reverse complement strand
CAAAGGAAACACCACGTTTCCCCAACCACGAATCACCCCGGAAACTCACGAGAAACTTGAAAATTCCGTCCTCGTTTTCTGACCGTTTCCCTCATCCCGAAACATCTGCTGTGCCCGTCGTGTAGCTTGAGGCCCAAGTGTTAGGCTCGTCCCCTGCCGAGATTCGGTGATCCAGATTCACACTCCGATTGTGTGGATCACCGAACGGCTGGTCCAATTCGAGGGCATTTTGGCAGGGCACCCATATTTGGCACCCCGTGTGAAAACGTACTCGCGTGTTAGCCCCCGCAGAACATTGGTGACCCTGCTCGTGCGTCCCGTTGAGCTAGAACAAAAAGTTGTATTTCTGGTATATAATACATCTAAAATACAATGCAAAGAGGAAATGGGCGCGTTCCGGCAAAACCAGGCCCACAATCTGAATTTTGGGGTGTCAATCATACTCTTTGCACCCAAAAATCACATTCCACATCGCAAAATGCATGAAGAAAGATCAGGGGCACTCACAGGGTTATGTATAGTGATATATAAGCCAGGAACAGAGATGATCAAGCAGCAGCAACGATCATATGTAACTGGGCCGTGTACTATGCAATCACCTGGAAGATGATTTATCATAATTCAGCTGCCATGGAAAAGAAAGAGAATTATAAAGTACTTATAACTTGCTTTGGAGTTGTGGATGCGAAGAAGGGAGCACAGTAGTGAGGACAACATCGTCGCAGCGGATGACCATGTGGGCGCTCGCCTCGCTGCGGGCTGAAGCGCCCACGAAGGGAATGGGCGCTTCAGATGCACCAGAGCTAACTTACGACTTGGTTCGACATAGACCCAGAATTGGATGCAAGTAGCCCCCAAAAATGAATATATTGACAGATAATATTATAGGACTATGCAGGAAGGCATTATACACAGAAATAGACCATTCACCTCTACTGCTGGGGGCCCTCTGTCTTCATGGAGTGGGTTGCTCGCGATTTTACTTACGACATTTTCACACGGGTACCAAATCCGGGTGCCCTGCCAAAATGTCCTCGAGTTGGACCAGTCGTTAGGAATGCATCCTGCCTTTCACACTCCGCTCCCCCACGACAGGCAGGAGCATCTGTGTTCTGACCGGCAGGTTTCGAGTCTACAAATGACAGAGACTTGATGCGGGTGGCACCTTACCAGTCCGCCCGCCCGAAATACTTGATCTCTTCATCATGTGGATTGCTGACGCGATTAATCAAGGAGATGCTCCATAATGTTGTCGTTTTCGTACGCATGGCCTGATGCTCACAGATGCTTCGAGATAGTGACTCGGACTGTTTCGATTGTGATAGCGCAGTGCGTGCCAATAGAGCAAGGCTCATTTCAGAACACTGCTCATCGATTCAAGCTCGAGTCAGCCAGGCCTAAATGGGACCTTCTTTATAGGACACCCAAGTTTCCTATCGAGGCACTGGGAAGAAGACTGGCCCTGGTCTTATAGCTCGAGCTCAGTCCGAGTCTACGCATGCCCCCCCCTTCTATCTTGAACGCCATCGATAATCGCCCCCCCTCCCCACCCTTAGAATTGGTGCATCAAAGACTGCTCTTTGAACCGTGCCCCTGCTAATGGGATGTGAATAGCACCTATAACACCATGCAATAGTAAGCTCCACCGCATGTGAAGCAGCTGCTGAGGCATGTTGCCCGGTGAGTCTTGCAGCAGATGGACGCGAACCTGTTCCTCAACAACTACAATTGTGGTCCGGTGGATATTTCCGCAGATCCTGTTGTTTCCCTGCAGAAGACTAGCGGCACGACGAAACACAGGAAAGATGGCCGCAGCTACCTCCATTACTACCTCAAGGTCCCTGCGGCAGACATCAAGTACTCAATTTATATCAATTGTCCTTCCGCAGACGCTGCGATCAACCGGCACACCCTCGCCCGAGCCATTGTGTGGTTCATCTACAACTATGACAGAGGCGACGTGTTGCTCCATGAAGAGCTTGCCACCCTGCCGAATGGCCAACTCGCGCCTGTGAGCATTCTCCGCCTGTACTCATCGCGATCAATGTTGATAACCATGTGCGCCAACCCCCCCCCCCAGCCTTCACCGTACGAATTCGAGTTAGTGTAGGTGGGATCATCATAGCGAGGAGTTGTACACTGTGTAAACTTTGATGCTGTTGGATCGAGTTGTGCGAACACGTTGAAGCTGCAAATGAGAGTACATGATGGAACATCTACTTTCTCAAAAGGGCTGGAGTGAAAAGACGGCGCACAAATGCAAACCCTCTACCAAAGAACTCCAAAGCATAGACTAACCAGCGGAGGATGGTAAGTATTGTCGAGCTTGTCGGGCAGTCGGACGACAGTGGCAGGCAGACACACACCCGCGCTCGTCGCCCACCAGCCACCGTGCATATTGGCTAGGAAACCAGGAGTGTTTGTGTTCGTTAGGAGAACAGTGCTGTGTGGTTTCGTCAGGCATTCATTGTTCATTTGATAGTAGTCGTACATGGCATCAAGATAAGCTGCATGAGCCTGCCAGTGCTGTAGACATCGAAGGAGTACGGATCGAGGGTAGTCACGCCTTCCAGTTTTTCCACCTGGCTCTCGGGCAGGAGGATTGGAGGCTGGCGGCCTTGTTCGAGGGAAAAGTGTCGGGAGGTGTGGAAGTCGATGAAGTACACCTTGTCCGCGACTAGTCGAGGATCAGTTGCAGCATGTCTGGGAAACGCGTAAATGACGTTGTCGAGGCAAATGTCCTGTTGAGCTAGGTTGTAAGGGAGACCAACCACTGCCATCTGGTCTACTCACCAGATGTGTGATGTGCAACCTGTGCAGATATTCGACGCCCTGTGCTCATACCGTCGTTAGTGTCTACGTGTTTATGAGAAAAGACGAGGACGTACTTCAATGATCTGATGAAAGATATTCAGTATAAAGCTATTGGGGAGATTTCTGTAGTCGAATAGGTCGATAGGTCCAGCGAATGGCATGACAAGCAAGCGAGGCTCAGAGGGTATGATCTCGGACGGTATAGCATGGTTCGGAGAGGCCGGATTGCGCTGCAAGCGCTCGGAGATGGGGCCCTCCTCTGTAGCGGGGTCTAGCACTTTGACTACATATTGGGGGATTGTGCTGCCACGCGGTCGCGCTGTATAGTAGACACTCCCATACTAGAAAGCGATTGGCTATGAGCCACGCCACATTCGAGGAGGAGCAAAACGGCGACTCACTGGCTTCAATGCTTGATGAAGTACGATACCCCTTGCGCATAAGTCGGGGTGGTCTTTCAACCAGTCGGGAACGAGAAAAGATGACATAGATGCTTGTAAACTGGAGAGAGAATCGAGGATCAGAGGGACGGAACTGGAGAGCGTCCTCCGTCACGGTCGTGTGCTGTGTTGTAGTGACACAAGGTGTCACCAAAAGTGACAAAAGGCCATGTGGCGTTTACAATAAG
Source organism: Ganoderma meredithae (assembly GCA_022814645.1). Taxonomy (NCBI): domain Eukaryota; kingdom Fungi; phylum Basidiomycota; class Agaricomycetes; order Polyporales; family Polyporaceae; genus Ganoderma; species Ganoderma meredithae. The sequence goes on along the minus strand of JAKLMY010000451.1, from coordinate 15,662 downwards.
TGTTACGATCAAGTCACGGCCTGAGCTGACAGTGAGTCCTGACGCACTCGTGAACTGGGCCTTTTCCATCCCCCTAAGATGCAGGGATGCAGAACAGCATCTTCAGTTGGCTTGTATGTCACTCGTTCAAGTTCTGGCGGCGTGCCCGACAACATATACAATTATCGGCACTCCAGCACTTCCCCAATCGCTCTACCCGAGCTTTGTTGGGCTGTGACTTGAAAATATCCGTGACAAAGTCTCAGGTTTGTAAGCGGAACTGTAGCTTGTAACCCGACATCCAGCCGCAGTCGGCCGTAAACAGCAGAGGCATCGCTGCGGGGCCATCAACAGCTAGAGTCAACAGTACAACGTGATGATTGCCACAAATGCGCTCCTTGGGTATATTCCATGTGCTCAAACTCTCTCATACTGTGGTTTTACAACGCCTTTATGAAACTTCTCCCATCAGTATCGCATGATGAAATTTCAAGGCCAAGAATTGCCCGGCGGGCATAGCAACGTGCGTACACACCGGGGCGCTGAGGGCAAGTACTCACAGTATAAAGGTTGGCATATGCCCATACCCACCTCTGCATTGTCGTGTATTCGACTTGAAGCCTCCAGATTCATAGGTGGGTTCTCATTTACGATTTGAAACCACTACTCTGCGTGTTCCGTAGAGTCTTCAAGGCATGTGGCCACTGCTGCTCAGACTCAGACCATGAATGAAACACCGGTATCACTGCAGTCTCTGCGGTATGATCACTCTCGGTCACTGTTGCCACGATCTATGTCCAGAATTCAACGGCGAGCATTTTCCAACAGCTGCAAGAACCATGACTCTCCGAAACTGCACCCGTCCGACGACGGCAAATAACATGTACGGTACCGACTTCGACGTCACGGTAGAGCAGGCATCCGTATCAGCCGCCTCTCGATCCCACAAGGCAAGCAGACATCCGACGCTCGGGCGTCCCAATCGAAAGGCTCAGGCTTTGCTCCTTGCAGCCGCAGTCACAGCAACTGCAGGGATTCCTGTGGCTGCCGGGCTTCGTGACGTTAACATTACTCTCTACAAAGCGGTGTGCCAGGGAAACCTCGCTACTACCGAAGCGCACAATAGCGCTGCTGCCCCAGCAAATAACACCAGTGACTTCGATTGGCTGTCGGTGAGTTGCCCCCGCGCATGCATGCTGTTCCTGTTACTTCTGTCGGCGCTGACTGTCCGGCTCCCACATCCAGCTGGAGCCCTCGACCAGTATCCAGTGGACACCCGGCTACGACGGCCACCAATGCGCACGCCTCCTCCTCCCGCTCGACTACCAGTCAAACCGCACCTCCAACGCGACGACCGCCATCGCCCTCCGCATGCTCCCCGCGCGCAACCGCACCGACTACCGGGCCACCCTCCTCCTGAACCCGGGCCGCCCAGGAGAGTCCGGCACGGAGTTCATGGGGCTCCTGGGTTCGTCCCTCTCCACCGTCGTCGGCGGCTCGTTCGACCTTCTCGGGTTCGACCCGCGCGGCGTCGGCCCGAGCACGCCGCGCCTCGACTGCTTCACGACCTCGTCGGAGCGGGACATCTGGAACACGCAGGCCGGGCATCAGCTGCTAGACGCCTCGGACGTGAGCCTGTTGAACCTGTATGTCGCTCGCGCGCAGGTCGTGGGGACACGGTGTGCGGCGGCGAGCGCTGTGGAGGGGGACATCGCGCAGTTTATGGGCACGGCGAGCGTCGTGAGGGACATGCTGAAGATCACGGAGAAACTCGGGCAAGAGAAGCTGCAGTACTGGGGTTTTGTGAGTCGCCTCGGATGTCGCTCGCCACGACGGATGCTGATGCCTTACCTTGCCCAGAGCTACGGCACCGTTCTCGGGCAGTACTTCGCTGCGATGTACCCCGACAAAGTCGGGCGCATGATCATCGACGGCGTGTACGACGGAGACAACTACCGCGCCTCCCTCTGGAACAGCAACATCATCGACAACGAGGCTGTCATCGACGGCCTGTTCACATTCTGCCACCAGGTGGGCCCCCAGGGCTGCGCCTTGTACGAGCCGACCCCCGCTGCGATCCGTGACCGCTTCTTCGGCGTCCTCGAGTCCGTCAAGCACGCCCCCGTCCCGATCCCGCTCGCGATGCCCCCGGCGGTGGTCACGTACGCGGACCTCATAGGCATGATCAATACGAACATCTACGGCCCCATATCCGGCTTCCCCGCACTCGTTGCGACGGTCCGTGCGATCGAGACCATGAATCAAACCCTCCTCGCCGAACTCGCGCCGACGATCGTGAGCCCCGTCGCGTGCAATTGCAGCCAGCCGCCCCCCGCGCTCCCGCTCCCGCCCAACAACTACGACGTGCTGCACGCCGTCGCGTGCGGGGACGCGGACCCGCAGGCGTACAGCGAGGCAGACTACCAGGCGTTCTTCGCGGACATCACGCGCGTCGCCCCCACGACCGGTGCGCTCTGGGCCACGTTCCACCTCGAGTGCACGCAGTGGCCCGTTCGCGCCCCATGGCGTTACACTGGGGCGTTCGCCGCGCGCAACAGGACGCACCCGCTGCTCGTTCTCCAGCCGCGCTTCGACCCGGTGTGCCCGCTGCACGACGCGCGCCTCGTCCGGGGGTGCTACGGGGGCGCGGGGCTGCTCGTGCAGGACTCGTACGGGCACACGTCGCTGGCTGCCCCGAGCGTGTGCACCGCGAAGCATGTGAGGGCGTACCTGGAGGAGGGGACGCTGCCGGCGGAGGGAACGGTGTGCGAGCCGGACGAGCTGCCGTTCGTCGGAGCGGTGGGCGGCGTGCAAGCGCGGTCGGAAGAGGACGAGAGGCTGATGGAGGCGCTCCGGGGATTGTCCCGGGCGGTGCCTGTGTTTGGCTTCCGCGCGAAGTCGTAGGTGTGTATGTAGCGGTTTGCCGTGAGCCATGTATATCATGTTGGTGATAGAGCTGTCTCTCCGCCTGTGGATAGCTGGCGCATTAATGCTCCTGCCCTCGCCTCCATGCTTACCCCCTGCCACTTCGGGTCCCTCTAGCACCCCCCGCACTGTGGACGCTGTAAATGTCGAAATCCCTTTGAGCTACATTTTCTAACGTTAGTTATTCCTCACATGCTGTATCTGTATTCATGCCCTTGTCTAACAAGTGGGCTCCCAGATTAATCTAAATGGATTGTGCAATGCTCAGGATATACATGCGTGCGATGGACGAGACCAGTACAACACCGACAGCGGCTCCAACAGGGGCCTGATATGCGATGTGATGTGAGATGCAAGGGATCCTCGAAAGCTCTATACAAAAGATAGCACCTGGAAGGATTTGGGGATAATGGTCTTCGGAGAGGGCCGCGGCGGTAACTGTCAGCCGAGACGGCTACTGTTGCTGCCGCGCTTGCTGCCATTGAGCGAGATACGATGGGACGACATTGCGTCCTCGCTTTGATGCATCGCTTCGGCATACCTGACAGAACAAGCATAAGGTGAAAAAGACCTCTTTACACAGAACACAGGCAACGCACAGGAGTTTATAGCGCACGAGCTCCGACTCAAGCTCTTCGTGCCGCAGTCGTGCCATGACGAGTTCGTTCTGGACAGAATCCAGTCAGTCAGCGTGATGCTCCGGGAACACTGACGATATGCAGCAAACGCATACTCACCAGGACCTGACAGTGCTCCTCATTCAACTGTGCGAAATTTGACTCCAGCGTCTTCCTGCATGCCCCAAAGCGCAATCAAAACCATTGATCAATGTCGCTCCATATATATAATCGGCAAGGACGGTGGGACGTACACCTGCGTAGAGAGCCTCGCGTTCGTGTTCCTGAGGTTCTCCATCTCGATCTTGTGTGCGTCCCGTGCGCGGACGAGATCCTCGTACTCGTGCGCGTAGTTGTCGAGCATGAACGGGGTGATCCTCAGCGAAACCGCATCTCGTATGAGCTCGTCTACACGGTATCTCACGTCCGTCGGTGCCTGACCGGGCACGACAGGGCCAATCTGCCAGCATCGGATGAGTTCCCTCTCCTAGGTGGATATTGGGACGAGGCGCACCTGGTATATTTCAAACACGCGCTGGTTGAGAAACTGAATAAGCTGGTCGAACTTCATTGAGAGGAGCATGGTTTCGTTCTTGTTGAGGAGCGCCATGCTGAACGCGAACATCGCTTCGATGCCACTTGCCAGACAGTTGTCGTATATTCGGAAGACGATGTCCATGGGGAATCTTTTCGGGAAATCACCGTCGTGAGCATGGTAGACAACAAGGAGGATAAACCGAATGCCCACCGATAGCTGAACATGGTGAGGAACCATTGTGAACAATACATGCTCGCTTTTACTCCTTGTCGGACGAAATGCAAGTGCAACACGGGAAGAATTTCTTCTAGTAACCTCTCAAACTATAATAGCACGTCAGCAGGAGAAACATGCGGCACGCCCTGCAAATACTTGCCTGGAACTGGACACGGATGCGTCATCAATCTGTTCAGGAGGGCAACAGCAACAGCGCTAATTCGAACTTACGAGCCGTAATTGTAGTCTGGGCATGTCCGGAAGGAAGTGTCCTCGAAGATCATACGAATGCATCATTCGCACCAATAGAGAGAACGCTTCTTCGTCGGGCATCTTCAGTCCAAAGTTAGCGTAAGAATCCTCGGTCCATCGCCGACACTGCTCACGTTGAGAAGGAGGATTGCCACAATGAAGGGCAATCCCTGACAGTATCCTACTTGTGGATCATATCTGCCAATCACCACCTGTCACCTATATGCATCTCGAAGGCTAGCGCGGAAACCTACAGGGAGTATGCTTTGAGCACATTAAAGAGATTCTCCTGCCCGATACCATGACCGTCGGTAAAGAAAGCATGGTGCGGAAACGTTCTGCGGAGACATGAGTATAGCAGAAGTCATCGTAGTCTTGTAGGCGTACCTCCCAAGATCCCGTTGTATTGACTTCTCGTGGGGACTCGACTCCTTCAACAACCGGAGGTAGGTCGCTTCTAGCGCTGGGTCTTTGGACGCAGACCTATGGGCAACATTCAGACGTCTACATGCACCCGCTCATTGGGACACATAAGCATACCTACATTAGCTGCCAAATCATACCGCGAAGCGTGTTTGGTATCCCTCGCTCGATAGCCTTGGCAAGCAACTCAGGATTGGCTGCGGCAAACCCTTGGTAGTCTGAAACGCGCACGCGAAATCGAACGCTCTCAGCAAATGGGGCGCATACATACGGAGGAAGTATGTACCGTTGATGACTTGGCCCCAGAAATCTATGTACAGAGAGAGCGTGGTTACGCACACACCGACAACAGAGAGAACAACGCGACGCACCCCAGTCGACCTCCGCTTGTCCCCTCGCCTCCTCCTCCTCGGCCCTCTGGTAGAACTCCTCTTTGATCGCCTTCGTGCCCTGTAAGCTGGCAGGCCGCACGCGCGCCGGCGTCTCGTCCGAGTCTTCTGCCTCCTCAGCCTCGCTGAGCTTAGAAAGTAGGTACGGAACGTTGTTGGCAGAGAGAATGGTCGAATTCGACGCGGTCTTCTTGTGCTGCCGCCAGTCGTCCACGAGCGTGTTCTCATCCGAGCCCGTGCCCTCGTCGACCGTGTGCAGGTCGTGCGCGCCGATGGCGACCTTGGGCGATGTGGCGAGGCTCTGCCGTGCACTGAGAAGGACGGTGGAGAATCGGGCATCGTCGTCCGTTGCCTCCGACGGCGCGACAGAGTCACGGACGGAGAACTTGCCCTCGGTTTCTGTCGGCGAGAGGAGCGCGTCCAGGGGGGCTGGCAACACGACGTCTGTTGATGACGACAACTGGGCCGTTGACGACGCTATACCAGAGGGTTGCGACGTCAATGGTGCGAGTACCGGTTGCGTTGAGACCTTGGGGGATGTCGGGACACCTGTTTTCTGGAGCGCCGCTGCCGTGGTTGTGTCCGCCGGTGTCGACGGTACAGCTAATGAAGATGGCGGAATTTCTGAAGATTGTAGTGAGGCCGTTGCTGAGGCGTCCGCCGGCGACAGAGGTATATCCGTGAGCTTAGGAGAAGGGAGAGACTGAACCTTGGCCTCCGGTGTACCGAACGACTCCTCATTGTCTGAGTGTGCTGCGGGTTCATCGGATGGCTCGTCGCCGTTCACGGGCGGTGCCCCACCGAGCATTTCCGCCTTCTTGGTCGGTGATTCTGGGGTGCTTGAAGCCTCAGGCGGCTCGCCATCCTCTCCCTCCACAGGTTCTCCAAGGCTAACGGGCGGTTTGGTCGCAACGACGGTGGCCAGCTCGGTGGGAGACGTCGGCGGAGAAGCCTTCGAGCCCTCGAGTGTGTCGGGCGAGGGTGCCTGGATTGTAGTCACCAGGGGAGTCGGCGTCGGCTTCGTTGCATCGTCAACCGACATGGCGGATGCCCTTCAGAGCCTGTACAGCTCTGTATGCTGAGGGTATCGAGCCGGTTGAGGTCGTCGAGAAGAGGTTCAGCCCAGGGGACAGTTGGCGAGAAGGATGGATAAACGGGATGAACGGGGGAAGTAATAAGCCGGGGCCTGGTAACAAGCGGACCTGGTGACATCGGCGTTCAACCCATCTTGACCCACGACCACCATCACCGCCAGTGATCACGAACGCTCACAATTTCAACCCACCTCGGGCGAACTCTCTGTATAGTTTCAGTTTCGGTGTTTCGTATTGCCTTTCTGTATTATATCCTCTCGAGTCTACGAGTAGCCCAGTTGAAGGGAGTTCACCGGCCTGGGTGTTAAGGACGACGGCAGCGAGGAAAGCCTTTTCGGTTCTTCGTGAGTTCCCTTCTCTCATTCCACCTCCCTTCCAGTGTGCAGTCTAGTTGCTTGGATGTAGTTCTGTTCTGGGTGCACACGAAAGAACCAAAGCCCCCGAATACTTGGGATCTCTTCTCATCCTCTCCGCAATCGGTATCTCATCCTGATGCTGTTGCTCGCCCCCTCCCTCCCCCCGAAGTTCGAAAAACGAAGTACTCTCCACAAGGAGGCTTAGAATTCACCAAGACCGTCTCTGCATTTCCGTTCCTGAAGTCTGAGACATAAGGCTCCGCGTATTAGTAAGTTCCTCTGCTCACTAAGGAGGCCTGGTGTGCATCCCAGACCATGGTGAGTGATATCCTTAACATCCAATTGGGAAGACAAAATTGGAGCAGACCATGCTCTATGTTAAGGGCATAACCACCCTCATAACACCCATATTGACCTTCCGTCCTCTCCATCTCCCAGCTCCCTTCCCCCCTTCATCCCTCCAGCTACTCCAGAGTTCATCCCAGAGATGCCCCGCTACACTTCGCTTCGAGCTAGCTCGAAACGCAAGCGTGAGCCATCCCCGGAGGACAAAAAGGACCATATCGCCGTTTCCCCTAACGGTACCGATGCCTCCAATGCCCTATCTCGGAATAAGCGTCCGCGTCGCGCAGCTGCGGTGAAAGCGGAGGCCAAGATGCAAGTCAAGGAAGAAGAAGACGACACTATTCTCGTTTTCCTCAACTCAGCCCCCGCTGCGGCGCTGCCGTTGAACCTGAACCTGGCTCCAAGCGCGACTCTGAAGTCAAGGTTGAAACTAAACCTGAGCCTCGACCTCCTGAGGCTGCGGTCTCGAAGACTTCGGCGAAGCGTCGTGGCGGGATGCTCACCGAGCAGGCTCCCTTTGCAGCGCCATCGACAGCGGTTACCCTTCCTGCTCGAGCCGGCCCAGAAGGCAGATACGGACCAGATTGCCGCACCGGCCCCGTCCGCAGGCCCATCCAGAGGCTAAGAAGAGGGGCGGGAAAAAGGGCCCGACCAAGGCGGAGAAGGAGGCGCGCGTGAAAAGGTGGAACGAGTGGTGCAACGCTCGCAAGTGGATTCGCCAGCATGAACCTGGGTACAAGCAGAAGGTCGGAGACAGTGGCACACAGATCAGATGGTGAGCTTCGTTTCCGCCTCTGATGTCAGCCAGTGGATGTAGATCTCATCGCTTGCGTATGTATAGCCATGGCTTTTTATCGTTTGGAGGCCTACGAGATCGATATTATTCCATACGTCGCCTTTGATAACCAATACAACCCAAATTCATTCGACCGTGCATACAACAATTCGGACCTTCATACGCTGGTGTCGCGCAAGCTGGCATGTCTCGCGGGATTCGACGAACAGCTCGATCCAGAGTCGAAGGAGGTCGAGTTCCTAAAGGCGGGCTGGGATCTGTTCGAGGCGGCGTGAGCATCCAGACTCACATAGAAATGGTAACGACTGTCCTAATACTGTGTCAATAGCACGAAGAAGCGTGAAGAAGCGATGAAGAAGAAAGGCAGCACGCGCAAGGCTCTCAGACGTGGAGGATCGTCCCTCGTTCGGAACCCAACCCGAGCGTCGTGCACGCCATCACGAAGAACCGTCCATTTAGTTCTTGGTCGACACGCGTGTACGAGGATGGCAACTACATCAGCGACCGGCTCCACTTCCAGTTCGATCCCTGCGCGAACGATTTTGCGGACTTCTGCGGAGATTACGAGCGGTTTTGGCCAATAGGTACCTGCGGACTGGACATGGGAGATCGGCGGTCTCTGCCCGTGTTGCGACTGCGACCTCTAAGAAGTGTGACGAGGAACGACGATGAAGTGGGTCATTGCTTCTTTTTTTGTAGTTTCCCAAAGATAACATGAACCAGCATTATGCAGGAACACGACGTGGATTTGTTATTAACGGACAGCATTATATTGCTTTACGAGGACGATAGCCACATCTTTCATGCAGACATCCATGCATTAGACAAACAGATACGGTCACAATCATTCGGCACGCATGATTGGAAGAGTTTGCAGCAGCTTCTCGATCCTCTCCATTTGACTTGTAAGCCCCTCCATCCGGGTGGTAAGTCCGTCCATCCGACTCGTGAGGCCCTCCATCTGAGTGGTGACCCCCTCCAACTTGTCCTCGAGAGCGTCAAGTCGCTTCTCGGTTTTTTCACCTTCGGACTTCGACTCTTCCTCCTGCTTCGCCTCCATACAGCGGACGAGGCTGTGAGTAGCCAGGTGATGTTCACCATGGCTGAACCCACCCTCCTTTTGGTCACACTCCGAACAGATGAAGGCCCTGGACTCCACTGTGCTCTCGTCAGATATCACATCTCGGAGACATGGGGGATAGTGGAAAACTTACGAGGACAGTCTATGCAGTAGAAACACGGTGGAGGAATTGCAGCCTCGCATTTGAGACAAGCCAATTCGACAACCTCGTTCGTCAAATCTGGATCAGAAGATCCCGTCGTGTCTGGTCTCCCAGGAGGGATCTTCTTCTTCGGCAAGGCGACTGGTACTTCATCACCTTTCTCCCCGTCTTCCACCGAGTCGATCTCCGACTTTTCCGCCTTCTCGCGCTGTTTCTTCTGTGTCGCTGCCTTCTCCAACAGTCCCTTCGCCCGTTCGAGCCCTGCCTTCGCGTTCCGCAAGACCTTGCCGATCTCGCGGTAGTGCAGGATCGGGCTGCGAATCTTGACAAGGTCGTGGGTGGGGAGATGCGGCGAGGTGACGTCGTCGCGCTTGACCGTGGAGCCCATACATTCAGACTTATCGCAGAAGTCGAAGGTGAAGCGCGAGCCACACTCCATACAAGCCACGCGCGTGCCGTAGATCGGCTTTTTACAGTGGTCGCATACAACGTCGCTGTGTCTCCTTGTCAGCACAGCACTCAGACCCTTCCCATCTACGACAACGAGGACTCACAAATGCACAGGGTCCGATCTCTGCTTGTAGTCTCGGCGCACGTAGAACCCTCTTACATCGTCGAACGTAGACCGATGGTCGAGCGCCGAGAACCGCTCGAAGTCCGCGGTGGACAGCTGGTCGTCCATCTCCTTGAGCAGGAGGTCCAGATACTCCTTGCGCACGTCCCGCCGCTCCTTGATGTACGACCACGAGAAGAGCGCGCGCCGCACCTGGTTGCGCACCGCCGTGACCGCAAACTTCCAGAGCGCCTTCACCCTGTTTTCCGCGAACTCCTTCGGATGCGGGCGGTCGATGAGGACCTCGGGCGGGATACGCTTGTAGATGACCGTGTGCGGCTGGTCGTCCTTCTCGTACCCCCACTTGCCCGAGAGCGTAGCCCCGTCGTCGGTGAGTGTGACCGTCCAGTACGTCTTGGGGATGCGCGCGACGTACGTCTGCGTAATCGCATACTCGACCGTGCCGTCATCCTTGATCATGTACTCGCCGAGGATGTTGTAGTCGGTACCGGTCGCGCAGAGCGCGCTCGCTTCGCACGTCTTGTGGTCCATCGAGGCGTGGAGGCAGAATGACATCATGGGCGAAATCTCACCATCCTCTACTTCGAAGCCATTCCATCGGCCGAGTCTGCAGTGGCCGCACGGGAAAGCAGAGACCGGATTCAAGTTCGTCAGCCGGGGTGAAGAAGGTTTCTCTCCGAATATGTACGCACATCATTCGTATCGCTTCGTCAGTCGCTGCATCGTTCTCCGTGACGGAATCCTCCACTCGCGGGGGGTAGAGGTCATCCGAGGCGGAGGGGTAGTTCAGAAGCTTGCTGATATCGACGTTCTGGTCTTCTTTCGAGTCGTCGTACTCGACCTCGGCGAAATTGGTCGTCCGTAGACTGTCCAAAGACCAGTACTTCTTGGAATCATGCCAAAGGTTCAACTATCCAGCACGAATGGGTGGATCAGCACATGCGCCGGGGACGACGAGAGTATGCAACGTACGGCTTCACTTGCGAAGGCCTTGAACTGCGGTCCGGGATCCAGATTCTGTTGCTTGAATAGGGCTGTACGTCCAGGAGTGATCAGTCAAATAGGCGTGGATGCCATTCTAAAACGTACACTGTAGATCGTCATGGCGTTTCGTTACAGCATCGAAGACCCAAAGGAGGGTGTCAGCCGAATCCCACAATTCGTCTTTATGGATGACCGTGGTGCGGCACAGGCGGAAGATCTCGAAGTCACGGTGGAGAAGGAGCCACAGAAGAGGGTAGAGGTTCTATGGCAACTTCCATATCAGGCCTGGGATATCTTCCCGAAGTCGATTTACTGACCTTCTCGATGCGACCTGGACCGATGACCAGCAGCAATGTATCTGCCGCGTCGATGTCGTACTTGACCGTCTCCAGGCCCTCGCGGAGCCGCTGTTCCTCAGCCTCGACATAGCTCTTGAAGCGTTCCTGGAGAGACTCAGCCTGGGTCGTCCGGACGACCGAATTGCAGAGCGTGCTGATCTTCTTCCAGACAGTCTGCAGGTACTTGTCGACGGCGTGCTGGTTCGCGGGGTGGACTTGCGACCGGATCGCGAACATCTTCGCGCAGAGCATGGCGATCTTGTCCCGGTACTTCGTTGCCGTCATCTGCCAGCCGATCGCCCAGTACGCTAGCCAGTGCGGGAGACTATCGAGAACGCGGCCAGTCAGTGACACTTCTGTACTGTTCTAAACCATGAAACGTACCTCCACTCTTTCGGGCGCGATGCAGTGAAGGAGTTGACTTCTGCAATGGTGATGAACCCCGATGCATCATCGTCGAATGCCTCCGCGATGGCCCGAAGCCGGTTGATGTTGATCCACTGCAACGCCCATTCGTCCTGGTTTGCGATACGGCTCGCAGCCGCCTCGCCGTTCGCGGGTTTCCGTTTACTGTCCAGCTGTTGGCGGTAATAGTCGCGGAGCGCGAATACGAAGTGGCGCGCCTTGACGTGCCCCGGCCATCGCTGCGAGAGGAGGCATACTGGTGAGCAGTCTCGAGGACACTCATTCAACTTGGGTTCCTTACCATCTCCTTCCATATCTCGTGGATGTCCTGGAAAGTATGTGAGCGAGAACATTTGTGATTCCAGAGGATGAAAACACACCGGGTCGACGATCCTGTCGTGAGGGCCGGACGTGACTGCCTCGATCACACGGTCACCCTCATGGTGGACCATCCGCCGCATCTCCTCCGCCAGCTCCCTCTGCTGCATCTTGAACTTCCGCTCGAACAGCTCCAAATTCTTCTTGATTGCGAGCTCGGGGTTCTCGAACAGCTCCTGCTTCACCACCGCAAGCTCGTCCCCCTCAGAATGGGTGCTCCGCTCCTCTGACGCGCCGTCCCGCCCCCCAAGGCTGCCATGCTTCGCGTTCGTCTGATCGACGGCCGTCGTCCCCGGCCGAAACTTCATCAACTCCCGCAGCGCCGCGTTGTCCGCCATGACCGCCGCAGCCCCGCCCCTCTTCTGCACGAGCGCGGCAAGCTCGAGCTGCTCAGGTGCCGCCGTCGCCGTCACAAAGAACTCGAGCACCATACCGATCTTCGCGTCGATCTCCCTGAGCTTGCGGTTCGCGTCGTCGACGCCCGCGCCCACGTGCAGCGCGAGTGCAAACGTGAACGCTTTGCGGCGGGCCGCGAAGAGGTCGATGAAGCCCTTCAGTGTGCCCTCCCAGATCGAGCCCTTGATGACCTTGACGAGCAGCTTCTTCTTGGCGTACGTGTCGCAGGCGTTTGCGCACGTCTTGATGTCCTCCGCCGTCTGCTTGACGAGCTCCTGCAGGTGCGCCTTGATCGTCTGCCCGTCGGGCCCGACGCTCTCTTCGTCCTTGATTCCGCGCAACCTGCGCGAGGCGCGCCGTACGCGAGTCAGAAAAATCGGACCTCCAGGAGACGGGGAACTGTGAGTGTACGTACTGCAGAAGCGCCTCCATCATGTCGCGCATCTCGACAAAGAGCACGCCGATCTTCTTGTCGTTGTCGCGGCGCTTCACGTCGAGCTCGACCACGACCCGAAATGCCCCTACAGCGACTAGTACAGAAGCAGATCAGAGGGTCTGGTCGACGTTGCAGCCGCGAAGTACAACGAGAACATACTCCCAATGAAAGGGTGCAACTTGGCGACCTCCTCCAAGGCCTTCACGAGCCCAGGCAGGCTCTCGATGAGCATGTTGACGCCCTCGCGGATCGTCTTCATCGCGTCGCTATCGTACACGGTCTTCGCTGTCGACACGTAGCTCTGCACGGTCGCGAGGTCCGTCTGCGCGATGTTGATCGCAGTGCCTGTGGCGGCACCCCATAAGTTTCCTCTTCTACGGACAAAGGGAGAGACCTGGCTTACCCGCTGCGTTCACACATTTCAGGGATTTTGAGCCTTTGTATTTCTGGAGGTCTTGATCGGCGTCTCCTATGGCTTTGAAAGCGCCATCGAGGTGATGCCCCATGTCGAGATCTTCATCCTTGCCAGCAGCTCGCTCTAGAAGCGTGGTCGTAGGAGAATCATTTGAATCTATTTCCTCCGGAGTTTGAGGTTGAGGTTGCGAGAGAGAGTCGGCCGTCTTGGAGCGTTTCCCGAACAGCGTCATTGAGGGCGGACTCAGATCGGGAAGTACTGGAGCACGATTGCTGCGGGAGATGAGTACTGAGTACTTGGCCTGTGCTGGGTGCTTTTCTCGGACAGCACTTATCCTTCATCGACTCTTTTTACTTACTTATAAGCAAAACATCGCTCTGGAGCAACCTCCGGAGAGACCGGATATTGAGGCTTCAAGGAGGGACGAGATTACGGGGCCAAACCGTTAACACGTAATGTGCGCATCAACGATCAGCGCGTAGTCTGGCATTTCTTCACCTCAACTTGAAATACGAAGGGGGTTTAGGCATTGGCGAGACAGCGATGCTGTTCGAGTACGCCCTGGACAGTGTGTATCAGTGATATAGTCCAGGGAACGTGAGGCGGTGCACACGAGGCACTACTGAAGTCGATAATTTGAGATTCAGCAGTGTGCTGTTTGAGTTCCTCTAGAGAATATTAATCGCATACTTGTGGGCAGCTGCGAGGTATGCAGAGAAATATGTGTACGCAGTATGATTGAAAACAAATAATCCTGAGGGGATCGAAGCATTGCCTGAAGCAAGGAGATATGGACGTGGCACGGGCGCCATGCCGCTGTCAGCACCATCCAAATCGGGTATGTGAGACGTCCATCTTCACTCCCCACGTGGCTTTGGTAATCCAGCATCGACAGCGGTGGCATCCTTTCTCCAGGTCTTCCAACCCCCCTACGTGCTCCTTCTCCAGTATCCAGATGGATCTTTCGATAGATTATAGTGCTTCAGCCCCAGCTTCACCCCAACGCGCTGGATCCTGCTTATCGAGTACTACGAGCCTCGGCACTGTTATGATGTCACCTCGACCTTACGTAAGGTTTCTTCCTGTTTTCTCAAGTTCCTCTCGTCGACCACATGCCGTACTACGCTGTAGCGAAAGGGAGGACCATATGCATATTTCGTGCGTGATAAGCCCTCTTACTTGACGCATCCTGTGCGGCTCGTTATTAAGCACGTTTCCCTCGTATACGCAGGTATAAAGCACAGCGAGAAGTCAACAAATTCTGTAGTAATGAGCATATAAAATTTGGCACGACTCATGAAGCCAGGAAGTGTCTGAGAGTGTGTGGATTGGTCGTCCCTGAGGTCAAGAAAGGCCGGCCGCGAAAAGGTGAGTTGAACGTTGACCTGGTCTACTTGATATGATGCCTGACTATGCCGGCGGAGAGGTCAAATAAAAGAACCCATATATGACCCAGAATCTGGCGAAACTGGAACAGGACCTACAGAGTATGTTGTTATGACGTATGCTCATCATGTCTCACTCGAGAACTGTGCTTTAGGACGTAGCTCAGAGGATAGTGGCGGGACGAGTGATGGGGTTGTTCGAGGTACCGGCTCTCCTAGAATGTCAAAATCTGCCTATGGCTATGTATGTGACTAACGAAGAGTTGTGCACTATAGTGCAAGCTGAAGGTATTTTGCCGTATCTTAGCATTCACTGCTCTCAAGGCAACCTTTGAGCATATTATTGTTATGAGTACTTAGTACCTGAGGCCTGAGTACTCAATGCATCCGTCGATATCAGAACCTAACTGCCGCAGGTAGGACACATTTAACCATTCGAATCGAAGGCTGTGCGAGTTCAAAGAAAAACACAGTATGGTACCCTGTGGTACCGTACCGTTAGCCGCGGTTCTCGGAGAACGAAATCCAGGATAGTCAGAGATCAGTCAGACGACTCTTGGCGCTGGCTCGCAGAGCGACTACACATTGCAGCTTCCAACATGGTTGCTCTGCCGCAGTTCTATGCCTTAATGTATGCTACCTCACAATCGAAATCCACTGACAGTGCCGATTTCGACCCGTGCATGCCTATCTCCTCCACATAGATGTTGACGATGCGACAAGACGGTCCGCCACACGGAAATGTGAGCAACAACAGCTACAATAGTTGTGTAGTTGTGTGGGACGAGGCTTTGTCTAAAGGGTGCAGTATCTCTGTCTGCTATGATCACCAATAACGCTATCAACCCCCAAACATCAGAAACTGTAGTGACCAGGCCAGTTCTTTATCAGCATGGCCCAAAAGCCGGAGGTGGCACATTTATGATGGGCAACGAAGTGATATGTAGCCACAAAGGGCGCCTGTGGGTATCTGGCGATGATCAACTGGTGGGGACTTCCTAAGGCGAAGGTGGAGGGGTCGAGCGTAGGGTATGACAGGGTAGGATGTACCAGCTCAAAGCTGGGGATGCTCTACCAAGGCATCATTCTATTTATACGTGAAGGGGTCATACAGAGGTCGTGATTGTTAGGAACAGACCAGCCACTGAACCAGCTACACCAAAAGGGCGCAATGTCAAGCTTAGGCTTGACACTTGGC
>JAKLMY010000450.1:0-19161 GCA_022814645.1 Ganoderma meredithae | reverse complement strand
CATGTGGTGTCCGTGCACGTTGACGACGAAGGGGTGCATGTCGGATCTGTACAGGTCGTCGACGAAGAGGTGCATGTGGGATCCGTACAGGTCGTCGACGAAGGGGTGCTGCATGTGGTGTCCGTGCACGTCGATGAGGGCGGGGACGGCGGAGGTGTCGACACGCCGCAACTGGTGTCCGTGCAGGTGGATGACGAGGAGCTGCATGTGTCTGTCATGCTGGGCTGGTCGCAGCTGGTGTCCGTACAGGTAGACGAGGGCGGGGACGGCGAGGGAGTGGACATGCCACAGCTGGTGTCCGTGCACGTGGTCGACGAGGGGCTGCAAGTGAGGTCTGTGCACGTCGACGACGAAGGGGTGCACGTCGGATCCGTGCACGTCGACGATGAAGGGGTGCATGTCGGATCCGTGCAAGTGGACGACGAGGAGCTGCAGCTGGTGTCCGTGCAAGTCGATAAGACCGGGGGCGGCGTGAGGATGGACACGTCGCAGCTGGTAGACATCGACCACGTGAACGATGGGTTCCACGTCGGGCTCAAGGTTATGCTCGGCGCCCAGGTGATCGTCGGAGTCGTGTCGTCCCCGGTCGTAGTCGACGAGCCATCGTCGCTGGTCGTAGTCGACGAGTCGCCATCATCGCTGGTCGACCAATCGTCCCAGGTCGTGGTCGGGAGCGGCGTCCACGTGTCGGTCCACGTGTAGGGCGGTGCAGGGTAGACACTGCTGTCGTCTGGCGCACAGAGAGTAAGAACCTTCGAACACGGGCGAGTGGGGAACGAAATGCTGCGACATACCCGTGGGGATCACGACACTCGAGCCATCGTCGTAAGGGAACTGCGGGCGCGCGCTCACCCTGGAGGTGACCAGGAAGAGGAAAAGACCGAAAAACTTGGTGTTCGCGAACATGGTGGTGTCGAGACGAGGAGAGAGAGAAGAGAACTCGGGTCTTCGTGCTGTACGGGGAGTGTACGGACGAGATGTGGACGCCCTCCGGACTCCAGAGGTGAATTTAAGTATACCACGCAAAAGGCATATGATCTACAGAAGAGACCGAGGAAACACGGGCCATCGGTTGTGAACGGGCAGTCCCATATCTCCATACCACAATATTGCGCAGTAAGGAGGAAGAGAAGGAGCCGGCAGAGGAAGGGAAGGAACATAAGGCCTTGGAAAAGGTCGATCGCCGCAAGAAACGCCACCCTATTCGGACTTCAACCCTGTTCCTTCCCCCTTCTCCCTCCAGGACGACAGGGTGAAAACCGTTCCCATGATACATCTCCATGCAGCATTTCATAGGCCCGAATGGCGGGCAGAAAATTTTGAGCATACAGACTTAGACTCTCACCGTGAATAGCCACACCGGCATGTACCAGGCCTGCGTCTTGCGAGCATCACGGAAGAGCATCCTTCGGAATTTCGGTGTACTTGCCAGCGTCCAGCAATCGACAGCGGGTATTCCACATAAACATACACTTATGATTGTTCCCGGGTGGGAGAACGCCCAATAGCTGCAAAGGAGCGGCCAACGAGAGGGAACATTCGACGTCAGGACAAACGGTCCTCGCGGAAGCACCACGCGTTCCTGACTTGGCAGTGGTTCAGACGGTATTATGCATAGATGGCCTTCACTCTCATTCTCCTTTCTATGAGCTGAAACAAGGGAAGATCAGGAGGGCATTTGCCAGAAAGAGGAACGTCGTGTTATCCCGACTTGCCTCGATGGCAGGATCGCAGTGAAACGCTCCTAAGCGCTTGAGGCTTGGCACATGGGCCATCTGCGGGAGTCCAAAGACACACTGGACGGGAAGACACAGCATGCATTCGAGAAAAAGCGGGAGTCGGGAGGTCGTCATGGTAGAGGGGAAGAAAGGACAGGAGGAGGCGGCGTTCAAAGGGGGAGCCCAATATGGATGGGCGTCAAGGCCAATAGCTTCAGATCCTAATAGTCACAAACAACCGTGGGAAAACTCCGTGTTTGTGTGTCCAACGACCATCCATCCACGAAGGCGATTACGGGAGTTGAAGGAACGTTGAGGCAATACAACGCATGTACGGCTCTGAAGGAACTGAACCCACACACTCAGTCTTCCATTGAGGAAGATCTCAGTAACGAGAAACAGTTCTCAGTACTACTTAGTGAGGACTTGAAGGCCTTCGTCTGTGCGGTATCCGAGTGTCAGGCTATTATATACGAAGGCGTGATGGTCATCGATACAAATAAAATGCGGTGATGGGTGTCAGGTGCTGGAAGTAATCCAGTGAGAAATAAATGCGAATGTCAGGAGTGAGACATTTGAACGTCCTTCTGCCAGTGGCAGACCACCATCCACAAAATCTTAAACTGCCCGAAGACGAGCATGAAATAATACCCCCACAACGCTAACACATAGCTATGCAAGAGCTCGGTTACTTGTCAAATAATGTGTGTGTGCAAAGAACTGGAAGCCACAAAACAAGCACTGAAGCAGGTCCAGGAAGTATTAGCGCTCGGAACACCCCCGTACGCGTACGCAAAGCGCCGTCAAGCTGCGAGTGCGAACGCTGTTCACTCCGCCATCGATCGATGCAGTGTCTCAATAGCACCCGACCACAGGGTACATCGGCAAGCGTGGCAAGTGTACCTACCGAGAGCGAGCGGCGCTGTAGGTTCGGCGCAAACCCCTCGCACGTGAACGTCCACGCTGACACGTGGACGGTCTTGGTCGAGACTAAGCGGCGCTGAACCTTCCCGGAGTGTCGGAGAGCTCGATGCCATGCTTGGCAGGCCAAACAGGGACAGACCCGCTTTAATGAGGCCAAGTTTCGGTGGCGTTCCGGATTTTGGGCAACACACCGCCGCGGAGCAGGACTGCGGGCATCTTGTTGGCTTCCGGTTCGGATAAGTAATTGGGAAGGTCGTCGCCCTGTGAGGGGTCCATCGGGCACCCACCTTGTTCTTCGGGTAAGTATCCTGCCAGAAATCTTTTAATTGAGTGTGGTACTGAGCGGTCAGCGTTCAATAAGATGTGGCCGCCTATCGCCAGCCGGGGGTGTCGTGTAACCCGAGGCACACCAAAAGGCAAGTTGCTGAGAGCTCCACGGTCGAAAGAGACTTGGACGTCTGTACACCCTGCCATGCCCTGAGTCGCATGTGGTCCGAGAGGAACGGAAAGCCTGGATACCTGTGTGTAATTCACAGGTATTGAATGGCGGAGGTCCAGACGATCTCTAGCACTAATGTTAATGGCAGTTAAACTAGCCCGACTTCACCGGGACGCAGTCGTTCGCTTCGGGGTGTCTGCATTGCGTATCAGGATCGCCTTTATGAGCGTCGGCTCGCGGGGTTTTATTTCCAGGAACTTTACGTGAACCGGCTCGGAGACAGGCTGTGGTCCAATAGAAACGTCATGAACCCGGCGGGCCTCCACACGAGTCGTCGGCCCGCATAGCGTGCCGTGTGTTGAACACCTTACATATGTAGCCCTGAAGGGTCCAGTTATATTGCAACCGACCGAGCGGCGGACAAAGCAAGGAACGATGAGGATAAGCAGTGGAAATAAACAAGGTGGTTGTCTGACGTGGGGGAAGATACTTAGCTGGTATTAGATAAGCAGGGCTCCGGCGACCTCTGTCCTCTTTAACACCAACTCCTCATGGCGACCGGTGCTTGCAACAGGCATTTCCTGCGCATCAAGCACAGGCTGTATGCGACCGATTTTCGGCTAATATGGTGCAGGGTCCGACAGAGTGGGTACATGGCCCGGTCTTCTTTACTTCGTTTCATTGCCGACTCGGTCTCAATAGAGCTGGCGAAGATCAGACACTCGAGGAGCGGGCCATCCAGGATCCCAAGCTCAGTATATGCAGGACCTATGTCTAGACTTTTCAGTCTGCACTGTTATTTCTGGTAGGTGCCCGTAATCTGACAGAGCTGCGGGCGCAAGCCTATCTTACGCAGTGCGCAATCAGGGATAGCGCGGCCTGGGAGGCACCAGAGCATACTGGAACCCGCGGCCGGTCCTCATGATTTAAGTCCAGCTGGTTGGTCGTTGTCCTCTTCCACCTTGGAGTGGCGACTTTCCTTGTGCGCGGAAGTACCATAGCAAGAACTGGGTTGCTTCAAAGAGATTGGAGAACCAACAATTGACCGCTGGAGGTGAGAACTGCGTGGCTCAGCTGTAGCTGCCGGTAAGTCGGTGAAATGGAACGATCCGCGCCACGTGCGGCCATGTGGGATTACCTTCTCCACGCTTGCGCACTGCCGACGCCAAGCTTGACTGCCATCCGTCGCCCGCCACTACACAGGCCATCCGTATTTCGTCATCAACTTACGAGACGTCAACCAGGTGGCAGACAGCAGCCACTCACGGCATGTTTCCGTACTTACATTCAGCGCGTACCGGGAGCTTCCTAATAGACGTCGTTCGCAGGCATTCATTTCGAGATGATGCTAAGTTAACCTCTCCATCAATACGTAAACTCGTCTGGGGCTAGCCTCGGTTGCTCGGTAACGTCCCGGTTTGGAGCCTTGGAACGAGTATCTCCGACCTCCGCTGAGCGCGCAAATCCCGCCTTCGTCCCCGCTCACCCGGATCCTCCTTAAGCTTATTGCCCCATCATCGGGCTCCCCCATCCCGTCGCTGGCTTTCGCTCCCTGTCCCTTCTACCTTGCCCTCTTTACCCTCCTCTGGAGCAGCCTTGCTGACGCGCGCACAGCACACTGGGGATCCTGGCAATCATTTTGTGGACGAGTGCGGCTGCGACAGCTCCAGTCCCGCCCTCGTCGGGGAATTCGGATACGACTCCATGTGCTGAGGCCAGGATGTTTGCGGACGTCTCGGATGGCGAACTAATACCGCCTGCTGACGGTCAGTCGTGCTGTACGCTTCGTATCCCATTTCTGATGCGACTTACCCTGCAGACCATACAATGGATATGTTCGTTCCGCATCTGCTCTTCGGATATGCGTGGTAAGTACACATTCCCCGCCGTCTCTTGCGTCTTTGCGATACCGATACCGTCCACGACTCCCCGTTCAGCATGAACTTCTTCTCCTATCTTTCGTGCGACCTCGCGCTTTTGAGGGGGAAGGTCGGATGCAGGCCCGGGGCATTCATGCTCTATTATCCGTGTCGGTACCTTAGTATCCTGTCGATGTTTTTACTGTTGGCGTACTACGATTCGTCTCAGATTCCTGAACTAGCGGTAGGCCGTGTCCTGTATTGATTTGCCCTAGTATCCTACCATAACTTACATGGACGCGCGTAACAGGTCCTCACCCAGATCAGTGAAGTACGTGAAGTATTCCCTCAAGTCGCGATGCTCGTTAATTCCATGCTGCACACCAGGTAATCTGTGCCCTCTCCGTCGGCTTCGCGCTCAGCATTCTCGCCGTTCGCGTGTACGTCCTCCGGTCCCCATGACTGTCTTTTGCTGCGTACTGAGTGCGTTTTAGGTGCGTCCTGTACAAGAACAAGTACTTGTCGCTCGCTATGCAGCTCATGGCGCTCGCTTGGTGGAGCATCATCCTGTTCAGTGCGTTTCGCCATTGTTCTCGTCTTTCCGGCCTACTATAACACCAGTGGGTAGATATGCAGGACATCGCCCAGCAGGGGGTGCCACGTTCGCATATCGTGTCGCATGCCGCCATGGCGATAATGGGTACGTGGGCACGTCCTCACGCTGTCGAGCTATCTGGACTTAATGTATCTTAGTTGCTGCTATCCCGACGAGCACCTTGGTGCTCACGCTATTCTACGTGCTTGTCGTGGCCAAGCATGAGCACAACTTCAGGGTCCGCGATTGTTTCTGGATGCTGTGGAATGTCGACGTCGTCGAGCTCGCGCTCATATCCATCATTACAGTACCTTGCACTGTGAGTAATGGTCCATGTTCACTTCGGACCCGTCCTGACATATTCGAGACTTTTTCTAGGTCTTTTTCATCTTAGATGTCTTTGAATCCGGTGAGCTTTCTCAAATCATCCTCAACGCGGTTCGTTCTGATCTCTTGGGTCTTCAGCGACGTACCATTTGGTGAGTAGTGAGACCCACTCTGACTGACCGCTTTGCTGACGCCGCCTTACAAGGCAATGGACTTCGCTGCTTGTGAGTACCCATCGAACGTCCCTCCCCGCCAGATCACTGAAGGCACTCTTTTTTCCCCAGTCATGACGACGTACGCTTCCTTCGACTTTGGCCGTTGAACAGACTGTTAATATCGGCGAACTAGGACGATCACCGCCGCTCGGATATACCGCAAGATGCTCTATCGCCTGGATGCCTGCCCTGTCAACTTGTGTCCGATTCAAGTTTACCGCTGGTTCATCTGTTACCTTGCCGTCTCTCTCGCATCGTTCTTACTCTTGCCCCTCTGTACCCGGACTAGGCTCAAGCAAAGTGCACTCTTCTTGGCATACAAGTTGGGGCTCAAGCCTAAGCCACACCCGATCGCGCCGAATCAAGCACATCCGTCGAACGGGATACCGCCGCTTGGCTCGCAACGCGCGTCGCAGTCAGTCACGCTGTCAATGTACGTTACGTCCCGTCCATTGCTTTCGGAGATCCTCTTAGTCATGTGGTCAATGCGTCGCCGCAGGCTATCAGCGCGGCAGCGGCAGGCGAACAATCGTGTTTGCGTGCCCGCGCACTCTCGGTCGACCTACGCCCACTCGTCCCTATACGACTCCCAAGCCAGCTAACGTTGGGTCCCACGCGGAGTCACCTTCTGGATCGTCTCGGACCGTTATTTGCGCGGGCGTATCGTCGTCCACGGAGGAGAGCAGAGGTCGCAGATGGAATGTTCGGTATGTCCTGTTGGCTCCCCGTCCTATCCCCGTTCAGGCGTTATTTGTTGAAAAAGTCGTCTTGCCTGCTTTCTCCTCCATGCGTTTGCCCCTCGCCGGTACCTAGACCTTCCTTTGTCGCAGCATCCATCGCAAGTCCCCAAACCCCAACCCCGCCCTGCCAGAGTTGTCGGTATTATAGTCCCAGCGGAAGTCTCGAGCACGAGATGCGAGAACGCTTCTTGCTGTATTGGCTGCCTGTCAGTCATGTGTACATACTTCGCCCGCTCATGGTGTATGGCTAGCCAGCACGAGGCACTTCGGTACGGCACGAGTCCTGATCTCTCCAGATTGCCCCACGTGGTTGATTACGCAGAGCTGCTATCGGTCGGTCGCGGTGCAGTGCCAA
This sequence comes from Ganoderma meredithae, assembly GCA_022814645.1. NCBI lineage: Eukaryota > Fungi > Basidiomycota > Agaricomycetes > Polyporales > Polyporaceae > Ganoderma > Ganoderma meredithae. The sequence goes on along the minus strand of JAKLMY010000450.1, from coordinate 11,989 downwards.
CCTATACACTGGACTCCCGGATTCCCTCCTTCTGTCCTCATAATCCCTCCTCTCCTCTCAGCATCTCGCTACACCATAGATGTCGCGGTCAGCACGGCTACTGTATGCTTCCTCCGGCATTGCGCGTCGCGTCTTCCCCCTTCCCTACTTTGATGCTGTCCTTACTACGCCTGCGGACGGCTGCATGGTCAGCCCCCAATATCCTAGCTCCTTCCGACCCTTCTTTCTAGCTCACCCTCTTATACTCATGTAGCACACATTCGGATAATGTAATGCCCTCATACTTGCACATCACGTGTGGGTTCAAATCGGACCCCATTGAGATTGACTGAGAAAAACAACAACGATACCGAGGGACGTAGAGAGGACACAACAGGGACTAAGGTCTGGTATATTGTCACGGCGGGGGAGGATCATATAACAGTGGAACACACTGTCTGGGAGCAAATTTATCTACATGGAGGGAGGTAGGGGTATTTTGCAGGCACTGATCTCACCGGGACGCAGACCCTTACTCGTCGCGCGGCGCAAGGGACACGCGCAGGGGCATCTGCACGCCCTTCGCAATCTCGTCGTTGAGCGTGGGCACCATGACGATGGCCGACGTCTTGCGGACGCGCGCCACGTCGTCGCTCAGCTCGAACTGGAAGTTCGACACCAGCTCCGTCAAGAACGCCTGCACCTCATAGATCCTGCGGACAGGGTCAGCACCGGCACGCACCATGTTCCCATGTCGACCCCGAGGAACGCGAGGACATCATAATCGGAGGCACTCACGCAAATCGCCAGCCGATGCACGCTCTCACACCGCCCGCGAAGGTCAGCCTGGATCGCCGGTCCCCGCAACCCCCGCAAGCACGCCCCGGTCAGCCGGCCACTCAACAGAACGCCTTGGAGAAGTGACGTACAGGTTCGAATAGACCCCGACGGACGATGCACGCTTGCCACTGGACGTCAGCCACCGCTCGGGGTTGAACTGATGAGCGTCCTCGCCCCACACATCCTGTTCCCTGCGCATGTTCACAAGCGATGAGTGCCCAGACGATAGGAGGAAGGGGACTACACATAGTGTTGCGGTCGAAGTTGCTTACCGGTTGTACGCGCAGACCGAGAGGATGAGTCGGAGTCCGGCGCGGATGGGCACCTGCGAGATAACCTTGCCCGAGCGCGTCGTGACCGGTTTGGAGAGGGGCAGCACGTCGTCGTTGAGCGGCTGGCGGTAGGTGTGCGGCACGGCGGGGTAGAAGCGGAGGATCTCCTTGAGCACGGCCTGCAGATACGGCATCGACTCGAAGTCTGCCACGGTAAAGTCGGCGTCGCCGCGCTCGCGGATTGTGCGCTCCATCGCATGCACCTCCGCGCGGAGACGGTCCTGGATCTTGGGCTGCTTCGAGAGCTCGAGGAGCGCCCAGCTGAGTGTGTTCGACGTAGTTTCTTGGCCGGCGAGCATAATGGTCCTAGAACGCGCGAACGGCCGGGATGCAGGACCGTGAAGAAGGGTGCTGTACGTCATTCGAGGGATGGACTCCTCACCTCATCTGCGCAACGATTTCCTGGTGGGTCAGGCGGGATGCTCCGGTCTCGAGCGAGTTCTCCCGGACTAGCCGAGGCGGAGCGGTGAGTGGTGCGCGATGTCTGGTGTACACGTAAAAAAACATACTGAGAATACTCATGACATCTCTGGCGGCCTTGCCCGTTGCGAGCGCCTCGTTCTTCTCTTCCAGCAGCTGATTGGCGACCTTGTGCGCGGCCGCGCGGTTCGCACGCGCCTTGTCCAGGCCCTTGCCCGGGAGGTTATCGTACAGGTACTGCTGTATGACCATGGGGACGTAGTGCGCGACGTTCTGCATGAAAATCTTCGCGTTTGAGGGTGCAGAGAAGATGGACATTCTAGACCCGCAGCCCCGTTCAGGTGTGGAGACACGGTGCGACGCGCGCGCGATAGAACGTGGACAAATACGCACACGAGGTTGCTATACGCCTTGCCCAGCTCGCTCGTCTCGTCATCCAGGACGCCCAGCTTGTAGTTGAACGCGGCTGGCGCGCGCTCCCTCAGTGTGGTTGAATAGCAGGTTTGGCGCGGGAAGACGCACCTTCTCCGATGGCCTCCAATGTCGCTGGCGCGATGTACTCGTGGACGTTCATCTTGATCGACTCTCCGCTGTTCCCGGCGAGCAAATCTTTCCACTTCAGGGTGACCTGCGGGGGCGCAACTCAGCCGATCCCACACAAGCTTCTCTCCGTCCCCAACACGTAACACGTACCTGCTCCGCATAATGACGGAACACCGGGAGGAGAGCCCTGGACTCGGGGCTCCCGAACGCGGGGAGCATGACCTTGCGCTGCCGCTTGTGCACGTCGCCTGTTCAGACGTCGATCCCCCGTCAGACTCAGCGCACCCCAAAAGCAGCACGCCGCTCGCGCGCGGACGCACCTTCCGCCCATGTGAGGCCCGAGTCGCCAATTAGCCTGGAGAGGATGCGGCGCTCAGGCTGCTTCGGGAAGTTGTACCCTGACGTCTGATAGATGTACTGGAGCGCCTTGGGGTCAGAGACCCAGAGCATGTCCTCCTGGGAGCGCACAGATCAACTTCTCGTCTTCTCTCTCGACGCGCTGACCACAACCGGGCGGAGCGCGCGCCACGTTCAGGGGATGCGCGTGCGTGTCACGGTTCTGCACATTTTATACACTGCACTCACCCCGAACGGCGCCTTGACGCGCACGATGCTCCCATACTCCGCCTGCCACTTGAAGTCGGTATCGCCGGACTCCTCCTGGAACAGCTCGGGGAGATGGCCTAGCGCGGGATGCCAGCGCGTCAGTTCGTGGAGGGGAAGGTGGGGAGGGGAGACGTACCTAGCCAGAATGACGTCGGCTCTGGGCCGGGGACGTCAGAGATGGACGGCGGAGTGAGCAGGCGGTAGAGGAAGCGCAGAAGCCCGAGTCCCGCTACGACAGCAGCGAGTTGGACGAGCTCCATGGCGGGGACGATAGCGAAGGAAGGAAGGTGGATAGCGGGGTGCGGTCGGGCGAGGGGGAACAAATCATCGAACTCTTATAAGCGACGTGGGAGTGAGAACGCCGGGACGAATGAGCGTGGTGGGGTGTCTATGTTCCTGTTCCCGCACATTAATACCAGCGCATCGCTGCATAATCCGCGAAGGATATGACCACGGGTAAATGTGGTGACTGTGCGGGATGGAGGGCCAGATATCATCGCAGACTGTCGCTGCGGGCTGTCCTTGCCAAAAAGGACTTGGCGCTCCGGCAAAGGAGCACGCGTCTCAGCCGTGAGTACGATTGGGAAGGTGTTAAAGTAACACCTATGGGCTCACCAGCGTCCACGGGTTCAGCTAGCTTCGACGTGCTGAATGAAACTGACTAGATTCTAAGCAAAGAAGTCGAAGCCGCAGTCGCAGACGCCTCGAAGCTTGTACCTCAGTCTTAGCGCGGGTACCCAGTCCAAAGTCCTGATCCGTTGCTAGTCGTGACCGGACCCAGATGTCTGTCATTCTTTCCACTTGCACCTGGGGGCATTTTTCATTCCGTCAGTAACAGACGAAGTCTGCCCCTCGTGGTGGGAAGGTGGTAGTGCGGACTTACCCTGTTAGACTTGCGAGCCGGGATTCTGATAGATACTTCTCCGCCAATGAAATTCAAACGGGCCCCAAAGACGGCACCCGTTGGCCTCCGTTGACCCAGTTGCTACTACAACACATTGGTCGGAACCTCATCTAGAATGGTGGATCACCGTTGGCTGCTGACCCAGGCCCACTCCCCGAGTGCTTTAGCACAGAGGGTGGAAGTCTGGACTGTCTGGAGGTCGGAATTCGTCGTCAATCCTGGTTCGTCCATCCCAACTGATCACGGCATGACAGATCGGTATGCGGGGCTGATCGCAACGCGGCAACGTTGCGCAGTGGAATAGGGCGAGTCGCGAGTGTCGCAGCTTAGGGAAACCAGGAACCGCCTGGCCCAGATTTGCTATACCGGAACAGTAAGTAAGTCGGCAAGTTATTAATCTCGGTCAGGCGCTGCAGGGTCACCATGGTCTCATACAGCACCAGTGCCAGAACAGTCTGGAGCGTCCGAATTTTGGGGTACCTTGCGGAAAACTTACTGGTCGGTAAGTAAGGGCGGATGGCAACGAGAACAGTTTCTGGTTCGACGGTGAGGGCAGGTCACAAGCATGGGGGCAGCACGGGGTCCACATCAGAGGACTGATTCCGCCCTGCATCGCGGAAAGAGACTGTAAAAGTATAAATAGTCTTGGTCTCCGCCTTGCGACATCGGTTCAAGGGCGGTCGTATCCGACTCGTAAAGTGGGACGCTTGTCAAGGGTCTTTAAGTTTGCTTCACTTTTTCTCTCATCAAAGGGTCACATACATACTATGACGAATTCCCATAAATACGTACCGCCTAGTACAGTAAACTGAAGGTATCAGTACGTGAACTCCTTAGCTTCGAGTAGAAGAAGTCCGGTGGTGTTGGGGTGGTGCGCTTGAAGTAGGGCGAGCGATGGTAATGACACAAAAAGAACTGGCCAACGCCGGGATCGAACCGACGACCTTGGCGTTATTAGCACCACGCTCTAACCAACTGAGCTAGTCGGCCATAAACACTCCAATTTATGTTTAATGCTATGCTATCGTTCATTACGATACCAGAATCTTGTATCGCCTTTACATGTCTTTACACTTGCCTTACACACACTCACCACACACACTGGCTCTTTTTCAGTCCTCTCTCCCCGGCAAAGCTCTGTCACTTCCAATGGAGTGCAGTCGCTCATCCTTGCTCGTCTGCGTGGCTGAATACAATGCGAAGACATGAAATCGAGAGTCAAAACAGTCGGATTTGGTGGTAAGAGATCGGGACGCATTCATGCAGGTCCGACTCGGAGCCTGCGTGAATCTAACACACCTACTTAGCCGTCGGTCCAATAGGCCGTTATCCTTATTTTTGCTCAGAAACGATCGCTTTGCGGGATTCGATGAGGAGCTGCCTGAGAAACTGCTCGGTATTCCGAAGATTCTGTTGGAGGTCCACATCACCGTCAAGCATTTCTCCGTCTTCCAGCACCGCGTGAACTGGAACTCGGCGCGAGAAGCCCTGGTCTGGTGCCTGGACATCCTGTCACTTGTCCTTCCAGCCGCTCATGTGACACCGCTCGCTGTCCACGGCACCCCATCTGTGGTTCCCCAGACCTGCGCATTCGAGCGCGGACGCATTTCCCGGCATCCAGGGTTCGTAAACGAGAAGCCACGTCTGTCGCGAAGCACGGTGCGCATGACTTTATTTCCACGTGGCGATGTACTCACTTCACGTCGTCGAAGGCAAAGGCGCGGCGTCTCGGCATGCTCAGGCTCTTGATGTGGTTCGCTTCGACGCTGGATGTGGAACATGCCCGCTGCCACGCCCAGACAGCCCCCTGGAGAGCCGAAGGCCGCTACATGCGCATACATTCACCCACCACAGCGATGCGCGATCATCCCGCAAACCGCTCGGTGTAGAGCTAATCGCATCATAGGATCGCGCTTCGGATGCTTCGTGCCGCTCTTCCACCGCGGCCGTCACGGCTGGCAGCAGCTGGTTCAAGCCTCTTAAAGGGATGAGGACAATCTGCCACACTTGTCTACTCCCGGGGCAGCTCCGCGCCATAGCGAACCGCTCAGCGTCGCGCTCCCGTGCTGTCGATTATGGTCGCCCTCGCTCCCGGCCTTGCCCTTCTCCTGTGTTTCCTGCAGGGCGCTTATGGCGTCACTTTGACGCACTCATCGCAGTTGGGGCTTTCGCTCTCTAGCGACACCAGCGCAGATCTAGTTACGAAGACTTCTAACCCAAGTTCTATTCCTACGGTAACACCAAGTCCAAACTCGACGAGCTTCAGGGATGTGTCCGCAACCTCCTCCAAGGCGGCGTCGTCAATGTCCGACCTGTCCTCCTCTGCAGTGATTTCGCAAGTCTCAAAATCTGTGACATCGAACGTTACATCCTTGACTGCGCCCTCTGTTCCGAGCTCAACTGTTATTTCATCGGTTGTATCTTCCAGGCCCACAACGGCTGATACCACCTACCCCACACAGTCGGCAGATCCAGGCACTGCTGCCGACATCGCCACCATCCTAGATCGCCGGCTTTCAATTATTATCGGAGGTATCGGCGATGCCGACGGGGTGGCTGGGTGGTGCGTTGCAAACATTCCTTAACCGTCGAGTCATTGGATTTGTCACTAAAGGGGCCTGTTGCGGCTTTCAAGGTTGTCTACACTCGAAGCGAACGGAAAGTGGCCTGACTCTGAGATCGACTACACAACCGGCTGCGATGCACGTCGCGCGAACTGGTGAGTGCTCAAGGTAGTCTCGTACGAATCGTAATTGACGGGGTCGTCTACAGGCCTGCGGAAGGTCATTGGCAGCGACTTGGTGCGTACGGACGTAAGTAGGAAACGGCCAATGTACACTCACAAAGCTATTGCATTTGCAGTCGTCATGGCAGCCGCCTGGCATGGGGGTGTTCCAAACGCATCGAACTACGAAAACGACTCGTCGCTCCTCGTCGCGATCTCGAGCGCGATGGACTATTGGTTCATCAACGACTTCACCGACTCCGCGTGTCTCGACCAAGGCGGGCTTGCCGCCTGCCCGTGCGGAACGCCCGGGTTTTGGAACACGAACTGGTTCTCTAACGTAAGTAAGCCTGATACATGATGATTCTATTCACCCACCGCTCTCCCGATCGTCGCTTGCCGTCCCGTCCCGCCTCGCTGATTCTCCGCTCCGCTCTCGCAATCCGTTCTTCCGCGCGCGCAGATCATCGGCGTCCCCGCGCTCGTCGGGGAGACCTGCAACCTCGTCGGCGCGGCGCACCTCGCCCCCACGCAGCTCAGCAATTGCACGAACATCCTCGATCGCGCGTTTGGCACTTTCGGGCGCTACGTGAACGGGTTGGGGTACCTCACGGGGGCGAACACGCTCGACGTCGCGAAGATCGGGATCGATGCGGGGCTGCTCACGGGGAATGCGACGCTCGTCGCGGCGGGGTACCAGCACATCCACAGCGAAGTCGTCGTGCAGAACGCTGTGCGAGCGGATGGGATCAGGGCGGATGGGAGCTTTGGGCAGCACGGGGGCATCATATATAATGGGAACTACGGCAAGGACTAGTGAGTGGTTTCCGCTTTGAATGGCTCATGGTTGGCGGGATACGATACTAATATCACACTCCATTTTAAGCACGAACGATGCTCTCGCCCTGGAGATCGCGGCCGCAGGTACCCAGTACTCGGCCCAAAATGCGAACACAAGCTCGCAGAGCGCCCTGGAAACGCTACTCGATGGCGATTTGTGGATGGTTTTCCTCAATGTAATTACTGGCGTGCGGCACTGGGACTTTGTGAGTTTGCTATGGTGCTGTTGGGAACTATTTCAGGCTGATGGGTCTTCGTTTCAGAGCGTCTTACCACGATTCATCACCTTCCCCGTGTCGGATGGCCAGTACGTACTCGTCGATTTACTCTATTGCCGATCTTTCTTATGACGTTTGCTAGGGCAACCGCAAGTCTAGATATGAACATCTCGCAGATCCAGCAGCTCGGCGAATTGTGGGGTTCGGAGATCATCCAGTCGGTGGCCGAGAGCTTTGCTGCGAATAGCAGTACTGCCAATGCCGGCGACATTAATGGCAATCGCATGTTCTATGCAAACGATTATCTGGTGAGATTCGGCCTCACGCACCATCGATGTTGTCGAGTTTGGCTAATCACTTCGCGAAAGGTGCAACGCGGTCCGGGATACGTCACCACGCTTCGAATGTACTCCAACCGGACTACGAACACAGAATGTGTTAATTCGCAGAACGTACGTCCTCTTTACGAGTTAAGACTCATACAGAGCTAATGTTTTGCCACGGCACTACAGCCCCTCGGCTTCCACCTCTCCGATGGGACCCTTTATACCTACGTGCATGGAAATGAATATGAGGACATCGCTGCAGCATGGGATTGGAATTGTGAGTTATGGCTCCACTCGTGAAGGCTTATTCGCCCCATCTCTGACTTCTACGAGACAGTGATCCCGGGAACCACCGTCGACTACAATGCCACTCCACTCGACTGTGCCCACACCCAGTGGGCGGGTGTCCAAGCCTTTGTGGGCGGTGCTTCGGACGGCAGCGTTGGAGCCGCAGCAATGCGGTACACGAACCCCTACACCGGCAGCCTCATCTTCCAGAAAGCATGGTTCTTCCTGGAAGACGACGTGCAGCACGTCCTCGTCTCGAGCGCCAACACCACGTCGCCCGACACGAATCCCGTCATCTCCGTCCTTGACCAGAAACGCCTGAATGGCGATGTGTACGTTGACGGTCGCGCGCTGACGAAGGGGGGCAACTTTTCCCGTCCGCGCTCGCTCTGGCACGACGGGGTAGGGTATACATTCGACTACGAGTTCCTCGACGGGCAGTTCGATTTGGCGGTCGACTTTGGGGCGCGCTCTGGTGATTGGGCTGCCATCGGGATCTCGACCGTGGGCAACATCACCGTCGACCTCTTCTCCGCGTGGATCAACCACGGCTCCGGCGCGCAGCTCGACGTTCCCGTTGGGTACACGGCATACCCCGCGACGACGCAGGAGAAGTTCTTCTGGAAGAGTGTGGAGACGCAGCCCCAGCTCTTCACGATCAGAAACGACGCGTCTGTGTCGGCCATATTTGACGCGAGGCACCGCACGGCGATGTTCGTCTTCTGGGACGCACAAGGTGGCTCCGTCACGTTCGAGCCTGGGCTGTTCGACGCGCCTGTCACCGTCAAGGCATCGGCCAACTCGGTGGTCATCTACAAGCTCGACGACGGCAATGTCACTGTTTCGGACCCCTCGCAGACTGTATCGACACTGAACGTCACGATGGAGGTTGGGCATCTGGGATGGAAGCCTGAGGGGTGGGGAAGCGATCGCACGAAGATTCTCCTCTTTGACCTTCCGACTGGAGGCGTTGCCGGAAGTAGCGTGACGAAGGCGATATAATTCATCATATTCATCTTTTTCTTTTACATTAACATTATCCCTCTTCACTGTACTTGGAATTAACGTACTTACCCAGCCAGTGACGTATGCTCAGGCTGCAGCAGAGCCCTCCTTGCGGCACACTGCTTCCTCAGCGGGTTAAAGCCATCATTTGTATAATCGTTCTTCATAGAATTTAGGTCGCTGTACGGAAGGGAATATGAAGCTGCCTTAGAGATCTTCGATTCGATTACGCACACTGATTAGCTGCAGTATTAAGGAGAGAACGCTGCCGCGGACCAGAGCTGTCGTCCATTGTCGCAGGCCGTCAGAGATTGCAAGGCAAGGATCGAGCCATTCGGGCCCCATCCCGTCGCCACGAATACTCGCACATCCATGTATTTTAACACCTTACCCATGGCGTCGATCGAATGTTTTCCTCGACCCCAAGGACATGGAGAACAGTGATGATTTTCCTCACCAGGGAGGACAGCAATGATGTTCGTATCGGGAACAGATCGCTGATAAAATCCGGCGCATGGGTCCCATATGCGTGTTTCATGTGCCGACCGACTTGTTGAGAGCGTACGCTCTCCCAAGCAAAGGGGCGTTACAACCGGGAAAAAGAACTCGTCGCGAGTACGTAGACAAAACACTTCATGACATCGCCGGTATTCGCCGCCAAGCGAGGTTATTCAATATTCATCCTTCGCTCACATTATGTTTACAATTGTGCTCAGTGAGCCTACCATACTGAATGTTTGCATGACGACGGAACGGACCGCATAGTACACGATTGTTCATGATTGTCCATAACAATAATGCAATGTGGTACAATACCCTGTTTCTCGTAGGCCTGCTTTGCTCAGCGACCATAGACTTCAATTCGAACGGATCGAGTACTCACTTGAGTTTGGATCAGCAAGGCAAATGAACCCCGTCCAGGAGCGCGCCGATTCTTGCATTGTACCGGCTATCCGTGACCTCCCGCTCGTCATCGTCGTCATCGTTGTAAGTTACGGAACTTGGGAGAGAATCGAACCCGTGCGCCATGCCTTCGCCCGATCCGCCAGGGCGGAAGCGACTCCCAGGACTCAAGGCTGCGCCGACGTTGCCGGCGACACTCGACGAGAAGCGAAGGTTGGACAGGTACGCGGTCCTCTCGAGCAGCTCGTTCTCCAGATCGTCTGAGAAGTAGACGCCGCGGAGATCGAGCATGAAGCGGCAGAGGAAGCAGACGGTGAGCCTGTCCGCGCGGTGAGATTTTGGTCATTTAAATGGATCGGTAAGTAGAGCGTACGCTTCGTCGAAAAATGGCCAGATATATAGAAACAGGGTTGGCTAGCGCGCGTAAGCTCTAACGTTCCTTTGGCACTAAACAGACCAACACACCGAGGTACTCTACGCGCCACGTGAGTAAATGTTCAGAGCAGGAGCATGACATACGCACTAGGTCAGAAATGATAGCCAAGACCTTGCTTGGAAATAAAGTTCTGAAATGTCCATCATCAGTGGCGAATAGGTGGAGGTGGTTGACTGTGTTTGGCTTACACAAAATAAGCTGTGCCTAATGATGGACGTCGATTAGGTATGGTTTGACAGCCTACGGAAGCGCAGAACTCACCATCTCGTAAGAGAAGGGTCGTCAGTGGAGTATGTACGCCTAAACGTGACCAGTCCTTCTTGATGCCATATGTTCGAACCCAGGTCAATGCGAGGAAGATCCCTTCAGACGTTACGGTCGTCACCACTGATATCGTCTCGACTGTCCGATCCCGTTTAGTCAAAGCTCTTTTGCTGACCAAGATGAGGCCTACTCACATCTGAGCGCAGGAGATGTGGTCAGAGGAACTGACGATGGTGGTTCTGGAATGACAATACATACTTTGAGATCGTGTCATCAGGGAGCGTATAAATGCGTATACAGCCAGAGAGGGGCCAGCCCTGGGCAGGGATGTAGAGTATGCTGCTTGCCTGGACAACGCTGAACGGGTTGCGTCTACTTGCCATGCCAGCAAAAGAACTCACCAGGAATAACACCGGTCTCGCCAAGCTCAGGGGTATCACGACGAGGAGCGGCTTCCAGTCTCGTCCCCATACTGCATATACACGTATGACCGTGAAGGCTAATGTTTCTAATGAGATTCGGCGCCGAGTCCAGGTGGAGGTTCGGACTTACCGGCAAATGCGAAGTAATTGAGTGTGAGAAGGGCATCGTCTGCGTGAGTCAGCCCTCCACAACTATCCGCTCGCAATCAGGAACGAAGGATACAAGTGAGGGGTATGTCAGGGACGGTACCTCTGATCGCTCCTGTCCCGCGACAATGCCTCCATAATGAGAAAAATCCGCCGGAACAGCGCCGTGTACCGGTTGAGGAGGTACACCGCTGTCGCCCCAGTAAACTTCCGCTTCCATATCCGCCTCCCCTCGAGTGGAAGCATGATAGTCCAGTCGAACCATAACAAAGCTGAGGTGACAAAGAAAAGAAAAAAGAAAAAGGAATCAATCGGTGAATGAGTAATATGACCCTCGACACTCGAGCACACACCTGTGGAAGCCACTATACAGTACATCTCGGCTTGCCACGCATCCCAAGACATGACTGAGGGTCGTCAGCAGCACACCGGACTGCGCAGGGGAGACACGAGAGATCGGGCAGCATTCATGACGGGGTACGTCTCGCGCACGAGGCCCACCCTATATCGTGTCCCATCACGCTAGGTAGGCGTGTGGGCTGTGGGCGTCCCAGGAACTGCAGAAAGAGTAAACGGAACGAAGGAGAGGAACCCGGCCTGCCCACCCACCCGGCGGGAAATCACTTCCGTCTCCACGCCCTCAGGGAAGCGTTGAAGTATCAAGTGATCTGTGGTTTGGGCGCGCCTCTCACGGCTCGTGAGCAGTGAAGCTGTTCTATGCACGCTATACTCGGGCAGGGCGGAAGGTGATGGTATTGGGCGCGCGCTACGGGACCTGCGCGGGACCACCG
>JAKLMY010000044.1:101856-163683 GCA_022814645.1 Ganoderma meredithae | reverse complement strand
CCACCGAGATGCGGATAAGAGAAGTCTTTGACTTACATACGTAGCACAAGAAAGGCCTGGCTTTTGAGGGGGAATCCAACATACTGTGATACGCGAAAGAATCTAGAAGATCGTTTTACACTCATACATCTGCACGATTAAGCCTGCACTTCAGCCAAGAATGCCATGTCAAAGCCGCGTCTACATGCGCTCGAGCGGCTTGACGCTGAGCAGCCGAAGCGCAGCCCCGAGCACGTCCCGCGCCGCGAGGTACAGCGCCATCCGCGCCCGCGCCTTGTCCCCGTCCTGCTCGCCCTTAACGATCACTGTTTCCCACGCGCTCGAGATCGCGTGGCTCAGGCGGAACGCGAACGTCACGATGCCGCTCGGCTCGTGCGTCTTGAGCGCAGTCTTGACGACGTCGGGGTACGACCCCAGCAGGAACACGATCTCGCGTGCAGACGCCTCGACGAGGAGCTCCGTCTTCAGGTTGGCGGGCGACGGGAGCGGGAGGAGCTCGGGGTTCTTGCGCTCGATGGACGACAGGCGGACGTGTGCGTATTGGAGGTACGGGCCGGTGTCGCCCTCGAAGGAGAGCATGCGGTCCCAGTTGAAGTTGTAGTTGTTGATCCTGGAAGGCATGCGGGGCGCAGATCGTCAGCGCGAAGAGTCAAACAGGAGGGAGGAAGACGCACCGCTTGGCAGCCATGTCCTGGATCTTGATACCCGTGATGCCGATCTCGGTCGCGACGTTCTCGGGATCCTCGATCGCGTTGTACTTGTCCTCGTTCTTCCGCATCTGCTCGTGCATCACCGACGCCGCCTCGCGGATGATCTGGTCGAGGAAGACGACGGTGCCTTTCCGGGTACTCATGCCGAGCACAAGACCGTAGTTCACGTGCTCGAGGGTGTCCGCCCACTCGTAGCCCATCAGCTGCAGGACCTTGAAGAACTGCGCGAGGTGCAGGTCCTGCTGGGCCGCGACGACGTAGATCATCTTGTCGAACTTGTACTTGTCGTACCGCTCGATCGCGCCGCCGATATCACGGGTGAGGTAGATCGAAGTTCCGTCTACGGACCCACAAGATCGTCAGTCACCATCGACCCGCTTAAAGGTATACGCACCCCGTTTTCGGACGACGGCCTTGCCAAGCTTGTACTTCTCCAAGTTCACCCGCAGCGCGCCGTTGTCCTCCTCGATCAATCCCTTCTCCTGTAGCTTTTCGAGTGCGGTCGCCATCACCTTTGGCGACACCTTGCTCTCACCAGTGTACTCGTCGAACCGAACATTCAGCCGAGCATACTCCTCCTCGTACTTGCGGATCGACAGTTCCCGCCACTCCCGCCAGTTCCGGAGCGCCTCCTCGTCGCCGTCCTCCATCCGCTTGAACCACGCCGCGGCGTCTTCACGAACCTTTGGGTCCTGCTCCGCGTCGGCGTTGACCTTGACGTAGATCTCAAGAAGGTGCTGGATCGCGTTCTGCTCCAGCGCCTCCTTCGAGCCGTACTTCTCAAAGCCAGATGCAATAAGGCCGAACTGCGAGGTGTGCGCGTCAGAAACCATTTGCGATAGATGAGAACGCATGTCAGCGCACCTGAGTTCCCCAGTCACCCAGGTAGTTGAGCGAGTGGACGTCCCATCCGCATGCGCGATAGAGGTTGGCGAGGAACGCGCCGATGATGGTACTTCGGAGGTGGCCGACGTGGAAAGACTTTGCGATGTTGGGAGACGAGTATTCGATGACGACTCGCTTGCCCTTGCCGAGGCTATTTGAGCCGTACTCGGGCTGTTTTGACTCGGTGTCGTAGGTAAGAGCGTGGATTTGGTCGAGGATGAGGCGGGTGAGAGTGGCTGTTCGGCACTTGAAGTGAAGGAACGCCTTGTCGTGGGTCACAGACTCAACCCATTCGTCAGGTTGGAACTACGGCAATCAAGTCAGTACATGGCATAATACCGAGCATCAGAACAAATCTTTGCATAACACGAGATGAAGGGGGGATCGTGTCCCAAACAAACATATAGACGTTGCCAACTCTCATATCCACCACTTCCAGGACCTCGTGGTGGAATGGGTTAACATTCAACTCCTCGCCCTTACATGATATCTACATGAAACCCGTGTCAAAACCCCAGGGGTTCACCCTGAAAGCCGACTGTACAGAGGTTTGCAGAACGATAAACATCGCCAAACAAACTCGTTCAGGAAGGTCAGCTTGCAGACACTGAAGCCACCTCAAGAGGTCTGACACCGCCCATGCCAAGTAACACCGGGAGGACAGCCGCGGGAGCACGACTCCTCGCGCGATGCGCGCGAATGAGCAACGTTGGTTCTTTCGCCAGAGGAGGTCGACTGACGTGGTGCGCGAGACTGAAAGACTGCTATATCTTACCGCCGCGCAGGCCCTCCCACCCAAGGCGCAGCCATACAACTGTCGCGCGGAACTATAGCCTTGCGTCAGGCGTCAGACCTAGCGCGCGAGGGACCCCTAACTCCATGACCAGGCCCTGCGCCGCAGGATCTTCCCAACGTCGACTCCGTAGCCGACCTGAACGAGGTTCTATCGGACACGACTATCGTCTGCAACGGCTGTACGGTAACTACTGGCATGCATGCGGGTCGACTTTGTGGCGGCGGAGGCAAAACTTCAGGCACTACGTGGGGAGGCAGCCGCCAGCAACAGGCACCCAGAGTCTCCAAACAGTCCCACTATGCCTGGTTAAGATCCACGTCTGCCATAACAACTGCGCAAACAACCAGATGGATACATGTGCTTTCAAAAAACCCTCCATCCGTGTGCATGAGAAGCACCAGCCGGTAATCAAACCAGCCACTCGCGACCCCTCTTGCTCAAAACTGAGACGGAAAAAAATCAACTCCATGCGCTCTCGGGACACCTCTAAGGTTGTCTCCTTGCAACAGTCTGTTAAAGACGACGTCTGTTGTACGGTGGGGGCTCATGGTAGATCAGGACTGGGACTCTAACATGCGTGCAATTCAAAGCAACCGTAATATGATAAATTACTTCAAAACAGGTGGAGGGGTTCCTTCTCCGCATACAAGGCCTGCGATCTGGACGAAATGCATGACCGGCCTATGCCGTTCAAGCATGTCGTTCAGGAGAGAGCAACGTCCAGGTGAGGTCTGCTTGCGCGAGTTCCACGCTAGCTCTCTCGAGAGGTATTCGCCCCCAACTGCAACGCGCCGCGTATCCTCAAAATGTGCTGTGAGAGCTAGGCTCGATAGATACGGAAGTGGTCTCGTCGGAAGAGGCCTGGAGAGACCTTGACGCGTCGCATCGCGCATGCGTGAGTGAAACTGGGGGAAGATACCACGGAGCTCGGGCCGACGTAGCCCTCCGCATTAACCAGACATTGTGGAACAGGTCCCGACCTTTCTCATGGTCGTGCTCCTTTCTGAGATGCGATCCGAAATAGCTGGCTCGGAGACTACAGCGAAAACGAAGAGCCGGGTTGTTGGCTTGTGAGAGGCATGGACAGTTCATAGTCAGGGCTTAAAGAGAGCAGGGCTAGACACCTCACGAAGATGTGGTGGAGTCCACGCACAGCACGGTGAAAGATCTCGACGGTCGACGGGGAGCTCGGACCGAGGAAGCTCCCCATACAAATCTCACGAATTGCGGTCGGGATGCGCCTAACCCTAACCCTACGGCATATACGAGCAGCACACCGCTCGGAGAATATGGGGGGAAAACAACACGGAACGGAGGGAAATGCGATAGCAAAGGAGTACAGAGGGACGTACTTTGTCCAAGACCTTCTTCGCAAGCTCGTCAATCTTGCCCGGCAGGCGGAAACGCGGCAGCGCCACGGTGAAGTCCTCTCCCTTCTTCCCGTAGTCCACGCCCTGGTAGACCTGCTCGATCGTCAGGGTGTCGAGTCCGTTGACGACGACTTTTGCGATCGCGATGCGGAACGAGTCGAGGACGCAGCGGGTGGGGTCGGTGCCCGGAACCTCGGGGAGCTGGGGGAGGTCGGAGGGAAGCTTGAACGGCGAGGGGCCGAGGTTTGGTCGGTTGGATGATTCGGCGACTGGTGCGGCCATGGTGTATAGTCTAAGATTCCGGCTGCTTCGGCGAGGGTAGCGGGAGCCGGCAGCTGCAGCTAGCAGTGGGTTTTGAAGCGAAGAGAGAGCGCGCTGGCGAGGATACGAGACAGAACGAAGGATATATACACGGAGTGATGATGGTCGGAAGGAAAGTAGGGATGCCAGAGTGAGAGTTTTCGTGTTCACGCGAGCCACAGAGTCAGATCTCCGGGCAAGCTCCGGGCGAGTGGATGGACATCGATTGGAATTTTTGGACACAGTCATTTGCGCCCAATACGAAGGCGTCTATGAAAGTGTCGTGCCGTATATGGCAAGTATGTACGTTCGTCCCCCCAGCGATGACGACCAGCACGACGTTCATGGAATGAGCAGGAAATGTAAAACATGCAAAGTATGTCTCTTTAAACAAGCGATGTTTCGTCAAAATCGACGCTTACAACCGCTAACTCACTTCTAGGGGAATGTGCCACGGTCCCCGAGAAGTCGCTCTCTAGAGGAAGGAGCAGATCCGCGGTCAGTCCAGTGTCCATTACTTACTTACTACCCATAAAATACACATCCTTACCACATGTACTCAAATGAATGGGAAGCCGTGTCGGACACCCAGCCATCTGCTCGATTGAAGGGCACTTCAAGCCAAACGCAGAGCCGTTGCACAGCCTGAGCATACAAGACTTCTGGATCAGTCCTCCGCAGCAAGGCTACAAAGCCGTGGAATCGCGTGGAATCGCATACCTATGAACAAGATGTCAGCAGGACTCTTGAGCTTAACGAATCTGACCGCTACCCAGTTCTCGAAGTTCGGAACGGATATCCGTGCTGCCACCCTCCCTGCCAAGGGTGGCGTGACACCCATGGGGCGTTGAACGTACGTAGCCCGATGCGTCGCGTGAAGCGGGTATCCGACTGTGGGGGAGTATTACGCATCGCTTGCCTTCTTCAACTCGCGGCGCGAATTTTTGAACCCGTGGCGTTATCATCGGTGGAGATAGGACGGGCTCTCCCTTCGAAAGGCACATTGGGGGGGCCTCCCCAGATCTCACATGTAATTCATCGCCACCATCTGGAAGAGGAAGTGTTGGCGGAATCGTGGTTATCTGATGGATGATATATTAAGAGCTCGAACGTCGACGCTTCTAGGGGCGAGAGAGAATCCAGGGACCAAAAGCACCGACCGACCGAATTCGGTCGGGGGCCTCCAAGCTGGTGCAAGGGGCGGTAGGTTGATGGTCACGAAGGTTCTTTCTAAACGTTTGTTTAAGAATAACAACGTCCGTAATGCATCCTATTCCTAACCTATCCTGTTCATGTAACGACAGCGAGACTACTATCCACGAAAGTCTATGCGATGCCCGCAGACATACAGCCACGTCCTAATACAACAAGATCGAAACGACTGCGACGACAAGTCTTTAACTCACGACCTTAAAAATTCAACAGTCGCCCTTGACTAGAAGGCACACGCCCTCGCCACATGCACATGCACAAAACGGATTCCTCGGAGCTCCAGCAGCACGACTCCACGTCGCTCACCGCTCACCACTCGATGACGTCAGGGAAGTACTTGGCGATGAGGCCCTGGTAGTACGGCCTGGCCAACTCCAGGTTGACGGGCTCGTCGCTCTTGCTGTACAGGTCGTACGGATTGAACGCCTGCACTGCCTCGAGCGCGCGCACGTCCTCGGCGTTCGTGAGGTGCGCATACGCGCCCTCGCGGTGCCACGGGTAGAAGCTGTGGTAGCGGATCATGTACAGCGCCTCCACGGGCAGGGAGCTCTGGCGCTTCAGGACGTGGTACAGGTACTGCGGCGTGGCCCCAAGCGCGTCTCAGACACCGTCTACAGCGGCCTAGGAGAAAGGGGTAGCGTACCTCGTCGTGGCCCCAGGAGAGCATGACGTTCTCGAGGCCGCAGTGCGGGGAGTACACGCCGTACTCGGTCGAGTACACGGGGTCCTTGGAGTCCGGGTTCGCGGCGAACGTCTCGGGGTAGATGATCTTGTCCGGGAACTTGCAGCCCACGACGAACGTGTCCTGCGTGCGTGACGTCAGTCACCTGGCCAGTGGTCATCCCTGACACCGTGCCGCGGCTTACCCCGACGACGTCCCACTGACCCCTGCGCCGAAGTGAAGAAAAACAACAGTCAGCGCCGTGCTGCGCGGATTAACAGTCTGATAGACATGACACGCACTCAGAGCCGAAGAAGTAGAGGAGCTTGCCGAGGTCGTGCACGAGGCCGGCGACCTGCATCCACTCGGGCTTCCCATCGCGACGGATGGCCTCCGCGGTCTGGAGGAGGTGCTCGATCTGAGAGAGCTCGGTCTAGAACGGATGACGATCGGGCCAGAGAGGGAAGGAGAGAGTAAGGAGGGAGAAAAAGAGAGCACGGATATCAGATTGCAGATCGCACGGATGCGGACGCAGGCGCAGATACACCCATGCCTATCGGACGGGGAGATGCTCACATCGGGGTCGGACTCGTCCACGAGGCTGTCGAGCTTCTCCATCGCCTCCCAGATGCCTGCCAACGGAACGGGGGCGGAGCCCAAGAAGGTCGATCAGCATCGCAGCCGGCGGATAAACATAAACGGAGACGGAGACGGAGCCAGGACACGAGGTCGGGGGACGGGAACGGGGATAGCGACGGGGATGTGGATGGGGGAAGGAAGGGGTAGGGAGAGGGGTAGAGGTACGCACCCATCCGGGCGTGCACGGTCTTCTTGAACTCTGCCCGCACGCGAACGTTGAATTCAACTGTCTGCTTCTCTATGCAGCGAGAGCGAGGGCAAGAGGGCAGGCATCAGCCGTGGTCCACGCGAGTCATCTCCGCTGCTGCTGTGCACAGCAGTGGCGCCACGCGGAACGCACCGTGCTGCTCGCGGTAGAAGTTCTTGACACGGTCGCACGCCTCTTCGTACTGGCGGAAGTTGTTCTTGTCCTTCTCGGCATCGAACTGGGACTTGTCGGCCCACTTGGCGGCCTTGCCCTTCAGCTTGTTGACTGAGAGAGGGATAGTGAGGTAACGGTCAACGAGGGACAGCGGGCAGAGTAGGGATGTGGATCGAGCGTACGAACCTTCGTCGACGGCATCAGAGATAATGTCGAGAGCGCGGCCATCGTTGACGAGATGCATGGTGAGAGAAGGAACGTTTAACGGGGGCGAGGGTTGAGGGCGAGGATTTATTAGGAACGCGGGGTGGCGAGTGAGGGATAGGTGGTTGAGGAGGGCAGAAATTTATACCGTGTCGGCAAGGGGCTTATGTCAGGCGCAGCGGCGTCTGCTCTCCATCCCCGCTCCCAAGTAAGTAATCTTCTATCGTGTAAGTTCCCCTGATATCGAAATGGTAGAGGAGAGGCAACAGGTCATAGGGCAGTGGTATCGCAACACAGGCGTCGCGAGAAACGGAATCAACGAGCTCCCAGATGTCAAGTGACCGGACCTCGGACCGTCCTCCGTGCTTGAGCCTGTGGGGGCTGGATCCTCGCCAACGGCAACGCTACCAAAGCTGGTGTAAAACGGGAGATGCGAACAGTGGCCGAGCCTTGAGTGCGAGAAATCGAAGAGTCTGTGTCCTGTTGGTGCGCTGAGGGACGCCAATTCGTGCGACCGTCGGAAGGTCATACCATGTCGCGGGGATACAAAACCCTGCCAGCTGATCGCTTGCAGTGCACGACCGGGTTGAAGAGAGCCGTCCAAACCCGCTCTTGAGCGATCCTCCTGGCCCAAGGAATATCCAACAGCGGGCCGGAGGGCCGTCGTAGAACGTCATGACCGCTGATGGATAAGTTGCATCCTGACCGCCGTTTTCTGTCGCAACATGACGTCCTACACCACGGCAGTACCGAGAGGAGATAGCAAAGAGTGAGCAGCGCGCTAGCAGTATCCGATCTGACACTCGAACTCACCTCATCGGAGGCAGACGACGGAAGGAGGCAGGAGGATCCGCCAATATTAATTTGCAATGCTTCAGGCCAGGTTCGAGGCAAAATAGCGCCCATGACGGTGCGTCCGGAAAAGGCAACTCTCAACGACTCAAACTTCACGCTACACCAAGTTCGACCTCGCTGCACAAGAAACCGAACAGTCCCAATCTACGATCCACTCGGCTGCATACTTAGGTCCACCCTTTCACCCTGCTTCTCCGAGGGCTCCTCAAGATGCCACCTCCGACCGCCACGCAGCACGCTGGCACTACCCTCGCCGACATTCTTTTTCGAAAACGTATCCCTGACTGGTGGGAGGATTTCGCGCAGGATCCCCTACTCGTCATCGCACGACGAGCCTTTGACACATGCACCTCAAGTCTCGCCGCCTCAGTCTCTCCAGAACAAGACGATCCTCAGGGAAAGTCGACGACGTGGAGGCCGAGCCCTCTCCTCGCCCGCGTAGTTTGCATCTCGGACACGCACAATCGCCACGCCGAGCTACCTCCCCTCCCGCCGGGCGACATCCTCATCCACGCCGGGGACCTCACGGAGACAGGCACGGAGGAAGAGCTCGAGGCTGCCTTCGCCTGGCTCTCCGCCCAGCCACACAAGCACAAGATCGTCGTCGCCGGAAACCACGACACCCTCCTCCAGGCCCCGCCAGCGCCACCTCCGTCCGTCTCCGGCCCCCGATCATCTCGACCATCGAAATCGAAATCCAAGCCCAGCGCCTCCCCCTCCTCGCCCTCCGCAAAAGCGAAGGCCTCGGAAGCGCGCGGAGCCCAGCGCGACGCGCTCCTCCACCGGCACCCGACCCTCACCTACCTCGAGGACACCCTGATCACGCTCGCGATCCGCGACCGCCTCCTCTGCGTGCACGGCTCCCCGCGCACGCCGACCTTCGCCGGCTGCACGCGCTCGCGCGCCTTCCAGTACGCGCCCCTCGCCCACTCCTGGCGCCGCCGCCTCCCGCCGCTCATCGACATCCTCGTCACGCACGGCCCGCCCTCCGCGCACCTCGACTGGCGCCCTGGGGTCGGGTGCCCGAGCCTCCTCGTGGGGGCGCGGCGCGCGCGGCCGCGCCTCCACGTCTGCGGGCACGTCCACGCGGGGCGTGGGGTGCGCGTCCTCCCCTGGACGCGCGCGCAGGCGCTCTACGAGCACGTATGCATGCACGGGGCGGGCGTCGCGTCGCGCGCGTGCTACACGCTGCTGCTCGTCGGCGTCGCGGCGGGGGCGCGGCTCGGGGTCCTCTGGAGGGGGGCGGCCAGCGCTGGTGCAAGTGCGAGTGCGAGTGCGAGTGCGAGTGCTAGTGGGATGGAGATGGGCACGGTATTGGTGAACGCGTCGTCGGTGGCTGGGCACACGAACGAGGGCACGCGGCGGCCGCTGCAGCGGCCTATCATCGTGGATGTGCCCCTGCCCGAACGGCTGTGAGCGGGAGCGGGACACGCATATCGCGGCGGTGCTTCGCATGTTGTTGGAGATACCGATGTTACCCTAGCTTAGAGCCATTTGCCGCGCACGTTCGCGCACTCGATCACACTGCTCTCTTCTCCCGCGCCGCGAGGTGTAAGGGTTTGGGGCCGCGCAAGCCTCAGGCCTCAGGTCTCAGGGTGCGCGTAAGTGTACTTTGGATCATCGACGTTCAGCGCGAAGGTGCACCGGAAGGACTAGGTTGGCTTAAACTTCGCCGCAGGCACGATTCGGTGTTCATCTTCGTTCTGGACGTTCATCCCGAACTCCCGAAGCGCCCGCGCAGAAGCACAGAACAGAAGCTATGGTCGAGGTCGAAATCAAGCCAGACTCGTCACTCAGCACACCTCGAGTTCATTAATATTGACCGCAGTCGCGGGCTTCGCGCGCGAATTCAAACACACGCGGTTTCTACGGGACGCAACGAGTGTTTTTTTAGCATTCAGTCAGATAGATAGATACAATGGGTGGTTCAAACTCTACTAATTCAAAGACACCAGGTAGGGTATGGGGTTCGGGATGATGAAACGTGTGTGGGTAGGTGGGGTGCCGATGGGAGAGGTATCTATATGAATGGATGAAGGATGCAAGCTGCCATAACTATGTACCGTGCAAGCACTGGAGAGTTGGTATGCAAATCGTTTCGGAGAGGGGGAGAGAGTGTGTCAGAGACGCAGAGGCAGTATTATGGCTACAGAGGGGATATATCGACGACCAAAGCACACAGCCAGGCAGACAGACAGAGCAGGACACAAACGCGAACACAGTATAGTGGCTACAGAGAGGTATTAGCTGCCCCAGGAGATGCTGGGGCCAAGGTATAGTTATTGATATCCAGATCGATAACCAAGAAAGTCATTGATGAAACTTGGGAGATCGGACGTTCATGTCTGGAGATTGCGTAAAACGGACGTCCAGGCCAAAAACGGGCGAGGGAGCGAGCCGGAGAACTTGTTGGCGATCAGAACTCCTGCGCGTCGCAGAAGGCGTAGTCGACGCCGCCGACCGTCATTGCCATATTCATCTCCGCGCCGTGGGCCATGCCCATGCCCACCATCCCGGGGTCCGCATAGTACTGCTCCGCCGCGTAGCCGCCCTCGAAGTCGAGCGGCATCATGAGCTGCTGGTGCTGGTGCTGCGCGTGCTCGTCGACCGTGACGGGCACCTTCTCCTCGCTCATTGCCCACGCCCCAAACTGCGCCTGGGGCTGCGCGTGCTGCGGCTGCGGGGCGCAGACAGCGACCGCCGGGCCAGGGGGCGTCGCGAGCATGGCCATCGTGCAGGTGCCAGAGACGGTGCTGCTGGGGAGCGAGGCGTCCGAGTGCGCGGGGGACCCGGAGAACGCGCTCGACGGGCCGCTCTCCGCGGCGGGCCACGGCGCGTGGGGGTCGACAGGCTCGAAAGCGCCCGGGGTGTACGCGTCCGTCGCGGTCGATGGCGCCGACGCGAAGTCGAAGCTGTCGAGCGGGCCGATGTTGACGTGCAGCGGGCCCTGGGTGTCGGGCGGGCCCGGGAGGAACGCCTGCATGTGCATGTGCATGTTCATGTGCATGCCCATCGCCGGGTCGAACGGAGCGGCGGCGGTGTCGTCCTTGAAGGAGTTCGCCCACCCGGGCTGGAAGATGCTCGCGTCCGTGACTTCCGGGAGCGGAGAGGCGTCTGGCTGGAGTTGCCAGCTCTCGGGCATTGCGGAGTACCCGTATGGGGCGTGGTACGGGTGCGGGTCATAGCCGTCCCACATGCGCTCCGAGGGGATCGGCTGGGCACTGGACGCCCGGCGCATGCCGAGGAGCGCGCGCGAGCGCGAGATGTTCCCCACGGGCGATGGAGCACGCGAGGCGTGCAGGCTGCTCGGGCCCGCAGTGGCGAAGGATGGGTTGAACATGTTTGCGCCGAAGGCAGGCTGGGGGTGAGGCGAGACGAGGAAGGGGAGCGTGGGGAGGGAGATTGGGGGAACAGAGGACGGGCGGCGCTGGAGATAGACCGGCTGGGGGTGCGCCGGATGAGGCTGGGCGAACTGATCAGCATGCTGGGGCTCGACGCTCTCGGGGCGCGAGAGCTGGCGGGCCATGTCGATTTGCCTCATCGCTGCGGCGAGCTCTTCGCCCTTCTTCCCATCGAGAAGGAGCTGTGCGACGACCTCGCAGCGCTCCTCGTCCCCGGGCTGGACAGGGAGCTTCTCCTTGCGCTTGTCGACGGGGAGGGCCTTATCCTTGTTCTTATTCTTGTTGTGAACAGGACGGAAGCGGTAGTTGGGATACCGCTCGCGGTGAGCAGCCTTGGCCTTCTTAGCCTCGACCTCCCAGTATCGCTTCTCCTCCAGAGGGAGGGCACGCCAGCAGTTGCCGATGATCTTCGATAAGGAGCCGTGGTTGGTTTCGATCGAGCCGGGTACGTGCTTTTGGCGGACGAAGTTTGCGCGGAAGAGCATGAAGGCGTTTGGGGGTCGGGGGATGTAGCCCTGGGAGAGACGCTTACCGGGGGGCAGTCGTCTGCGGGTGGGCGCTGGGGGCGGTTCAGTGGGCGGGAAGAGGGCGGTGGTTGGCGATGGGGGGTTTGCATCGCCATTGATGTCGTCGTCGACCTCGACGAAGGTGGATGGAGTAACGTTGGGAGCGAAGCTTAAAGCTCGCGGGGAGATGGTGGGGACGGTGATGCCATAGTTGCCTGGCCTGACCTGGGTCAAAGCTGGCGACGACGAGGCGTTCGTGAGATGTTGTAGATGGGCAGTGAGAAAACCAGGAGGCAGAAGACATACCGAGTCCAAGAGAAGACCTTCTGCGGCGAGCGAGACTTGACCGGATGGGAGACATGGGGAGAGGTCGGGAGCCAAAACGAGGCAGGCAAAAGGGAGGGAAGGCGCGGGGGGATGCGCTATTGTTCTCGCCTGCTTTAAATGATTCCGTCGAGGCGGACATCAGAGCCTGTCGACGGATGACCTGTCCGACTCCCAGCGTCCATCGCCCCGCATCAATCATATAGCGCCCGCCTGTCCTGGGCGCTCCTCCGTCCGTCCCAGGAATGTCTGTGCAGCACAGCCCGTCCCGAGTGTGATCCCTCTCTCTGACACCAACATCGCTCTCTATCACCAACAACCGCTGCAAACTCCTTCCACTCTCCTTTGTGCCTGCACAACCTCACACTCGCCAAAGATCGACGGTGTCGGAGCATCTCTCGGGGTCCCAGACGGGGGGCACAAGTCAGCAGACGAATCGGGCCGTTCCCCTTATGCACCGATTTGGACGTCACTTTGTACTTCGTCCTCTGGGCCGCCCGGGTGCACCGCGAAAGCCTTCGCGAACGTGCCCCTGTGGGAACTCCGCCTGCCGATTCGCGGCTGTCCTCTGGGCCTCTGCATCTCCTCCCTTCATCTGGGGGCGCAATCAGCGCCGGCGGAGTCGTCGGACACAATCCAAATGACCATGACCGCCGCGTACGTACTCACTCTCAACCGATGGAGCGCGGAAGTAGCACTCACAGGCGGGACGTCGGGCGGACGTCTTCCCTGTATATCGGCCTACCCGACCCGGTCTCAGGGATGAATGAAGTTGCATGCGGCGCCATTCGGCCAGTACGTTCTGTTCGGACAATCCTCACAGGTACGTACTGATGCCGTATCCTCAGTTCAAGGCCATTTTCTCTGTCGCCTCCTCCCGTCTGCGCTCGTGGTCGACATTTCCACTGGGCTCGCTGTTCATCGTATCGTAGTCGCCTGGACGGGCCTGTATGTAGGCATCCTGCAAGTGTGTACGGCCTCGAGAAGCACTCCGTCGGAAGTCTCCGATAGCCTTCGTTTCCCAGCGTGCTGCGCCAAGTCCGTCCCCCAAGGTTCAGAGCCTCGACCGATCTCCTCCGCCACGTGGTTCTCAAACAGTGTCTATCAAGACTTTACGCCTTCGGCAACCTCGATATAGGAAGTAGCAACCGGTCGCCCTCCCCCGAGCTGTCTTGGAGCTGTCCCGTCGTGGCGGACACTCGTCCTCGAATGGCAGCCATTGTCCTTCTCGTCCACCTCCAGCATCCTAGCGGCCCCGCCTAAGGCGCGTCTCCTTGGCGTCCGATCTCCCCAGCCTGCCTGAACCTGGGCCTCATTCCTGTGCTGTTCCCTGTTGACGACCGCAACGGTCTACCGACGAGATCAATTGACGACCTTGTCCCTCTATGTTTGGAGCTTATGGACCTGGACACGACCTCTCGTCTCTCTCTGTAGCTGGCTCTCTTACCACCAGAAGTCCGGATATCTCGCAACCCAGGAGACAGTCGATCGCGCGAAGGTGAAACCCGTTTCAACGTGCGCATGACGTTCCCCAGGCCTTCCCTCCAAGCGATCTGCCACCCTGCCAGATCTTCGTCGCCGTAATGCAATTGTCCCCCTACTTAGGTTTAGGAACGTACCTTTGCGTTGTCGCCGAGTCCCGACCCTTGCAATTGGGCCGATCTCACATTGTGCGGAAGATCTCCTCTCCAACTTCACCGCGGCTTGGATCTTGATACCATCTCGGGCCGCCCTTGGACTATGTATACGCCATGCAACCGAAGGTTGATCTTGACTTTGACCGCCGACCGCCGACCGAGGATATCGATGACACTCTTCATGTACCGCCCTCGCAACCTCAGTCCCCCTATTGTCTTCACAATGATCGCGAATCCAAAACAGGTTCGGTCCTCATAATGCTTGGAGACACTAAAGTCATCGTCTTAATGCGTTGTAGCCATACCCATCCGACGTCCGACGTTCTCCCCACCTGAGTTTCGTGCCGTGACGACGGGATGTACATTTACAACGAAGGACGTGATCGGTGGCGTGATCCTCGCATACGTGTGTCGACTGGAACTCAGTCAACAATTCGGCGCGGGAGCTAAGCGCTGAGGCCTGAGGGTGAGGGTGGGGGTGTGGCCAGGTGCCCCGGCAGACGGTGCGTGGTAGCTTGCATGAAGTGATGATTGCACGAAACTTCAATCTTCCTCCTGCAGCCTGATGTGCCGTTTCTTCGTCGCGCAGTGCAGCGGCGGATCCGCGCTCCAGACACGCTCGCCTCGTGGCCCGACAGTGCCCTTTGACCGCGAACTTCGGAGTGCTGCGCCCATGCCCCATCCCCATCCGACGTCGCCAACGCAAGCTGGGTAACCAACCGTGACAGGCTACGAATATCTGATCTGAGCGGTGGGCGCCCGATGGCGGCGGGGTTCTCGGACCTTCGCCCACCCCAATCCCGATTCCCCAGGCACGCTTCCTTCGAAGTTCGAATTCAATGCATGCTTTCAGGACGCGGGACGCAGGCGCAACGTATTTGACGGTGGCCATCCATGTCGACAGATCGGATGGGGATGTCCCCCGCGCGCCCGAGCTGGCTTCCTCTCAGGCTCCACTCCGAGGGTCGCCCTCAGTCGCGGTCATCAAGATTCCATCCGCGCGTCATGCAAGTATCCACCCACCCCGGTGCCGGAGCACCGCCACCACTGTCCAGTGTCTGTGGTTGGGAAGCCAGACTGAGATGCTGGTTGCGACTGCGAGCTCGAGACGACGACTGGGACGTCCCAGCCGTCAATCACGGTCTCATGCGGGGCACGCTCGTACCCAGCCTGAGAGTCAATGCGTTGTTACACCATTCCTCGTGGTCGGCACCCCGAAGGTACTACACATTACGGGCTTGTCAGTCCCTCCCTCGGGGACTATCGGGTCAGAGCGGCTTCCATCCTCTAAGTACCACACTGCACTTCGACTGACTTCCTCTTTACAGTGCAGGCGCCGGACATGGCGTCCTCAAGAAATGGCTTATCCCGTCGGACAGTCAACTCTCCAAGTCGGCTCCGCGGCGCACGGCTGGCGGGCTGCTGTTTGGACGCCATACCCCCATCGCCTGTGGACCCTGCTTCTCAGTCTGTTGTGCCAAGCCCTGTGGCGACGACAGAGGCATCCGCTATGCCCTCGAGTCGGGGTCAGCACTCATGCAGTGCCGCCTGCCTGCTCCATCGCGGGACGTCCTGCGTCCCTGCCCCCGTCCCCGTCTTCGTCAAGCATATCGTCGTCATCGTCGTCCTGTCCCGGGGCGTCGAGGATGGACGAGCAGAGAGAGCCGGTGACGCGCTCGAAGACGAGCGATCCCGTCCCACCGCCGTAGAGGGTGCTCCTCGTGCCCTGAGGGTGGCGTTTTCTGCGATCCGCGGACTGAAGGTTGAGGAGGAAGCGCGATACCAAGATTGTCGCGATCCTAGGGAAAGGGGTCAGCGAGAGCTGTAGAATTGGTGACGGTAATTATGGTAGTCGTCACGATGGCCGCAGGACGGTGGAAAACACGTACGGATCCCAAAGCACCGTCGTCGCAGTTTCGATGCCTTGGAAAGCTGTCGAATTGATCTGAAAGGGAGCAAAACGTTCCCTTCACCAGGGGAAAATAGAGAACACATGCATGAGCGCCACTTACATTCAATGTTGCTGGTATTAAATGCAGCGCATTAAGGAATACAAGCACGCTTTCGTGGACTTGAAGTGTCTATGGATTTGAGTCGGGGGCACCCAAGTCTACGCGACTCACATGAAGTATATTGTGCCTGTTTCGGGGTTTCATGAATGGCCGAGTGTGCATGTCATGGACGATGGCCGACGTACCGTCTCGCAAAAATAAGTACAGCGATGAGCCCATGAATCTTTATGGCGAAATGCAATGTGCCTGCCTCTCGGATAAAGTTTCACCCAAGTGAGACCAAATAGTAAGATCTCGGGCGCGATCAAACCCGTTCGAGAAATAATAGTCACTGACGCGAAGGTCAATTGAATCTGAAAGAATGGCCCGCTCGAAAGGGTTGCATGAGAACGCGCACACATCTGAACAAAAATGAGTGCGGAACTTGTGTGAGGGAACAAAAAGCCTACAAATGTGAAAAATCGACCGAAAAATTCTCGCTGACGACGCATAATCCAGATATGGGATCGATAATTCCCGTCAGTCCTTTGGCATAAGGTGTCTGTTCCCTATCAATATTAGGCATAGGGCATGGTATATCAAACGAACAGCGCACAAAGTTGAGGGGTAGAGGCACGATAGATAGGCAGAAGATGGATGACTGTGACTTAGCGCTAGTGGTTCGTCACATAATATCGAGCAGGACCTACGCGGTGTACACGTACCAGCCCAGGGCAAGTACTGCATCATATCGAGGGTTTGGATTGACTTCATCACCGCAGGGCAACTACGACAGTATCTCCATCACTGAATCACCATGTCGTAGTCGTACCGGAGGCGAACCTCTCGAAACAATATCCAACGTAAAATTTATGAGAAGTAGACACGACTCCAGAGAGATTATCGCACCTGAGCAGATATGTGGGCAAGAATCGCTGTTTACTAGATGTTGAAGGTAAGACTGAAAGTATCTGTGGAGGAAAAACGAGATCGCGGCGCCTGTCCACTTGCCCTTCCAGAAGGTCTCTACTTCCCATCCGAGAGTTATACAGTACTCATACACAACCAATACTAGATGATGCGATTAGAATTGGTGATGCCGCCTTTATAAGCCCACGATACCAGATGCGGCGCTTCCGCAGTAGTTTGAAGTTTGTCTAAGCTCAGCGCAAGAGAAGTCAGCCAAGGACATGTCGAAGCAGGCAAAAGCACATCGTAGCTGAGATATCGCTGATAATTGCGGCGGCATCAGCTTGGGACGACATGTCGGAATA
Source organism: Ganoderma meredithae (assembly GCA_022814645.1). Taxonomy (NCBI): domain Eukaryota; kingdom Fungi; phylum Basidiomycota; class Agaricomycetes; order Polyporales; family Polyporaceae; genus Ganoderma; species Ganoderma meredithae. The sequence goes on along the minus strand of JAKLMY010000044.1, from coordinate 146,557 downwards.
CGTATATCCTAGCCTCTAGGAAAAACTATGAGAAGGTGGGATTGGAATAGTGAGAAGGTCAGGGCCCGAACCGCATACCACAGCGATTTTAAAGCTGGGCCATTGACAGGTCTGTGGCATGAGCAGGAACGAGTCCCGGGCGGTGCCACCACCGGGGAACACAAGCCAACAATTTCCGTTCGGGGCAATATTCTTGCTTAGTGCATCATGATGCGGGAGATTATCGTCCGCCAGTCAGCACAGTGTGGTCTGCAGTATCGCCATTGAACTGTCCACTTGAGCTTTGGGACAGCAAACATCCTTCCATACCTGTCTAACTTGCGAACAACTGCCAGTTTGAATGTAGTCCTCACCACGTTCCTCTTGATGTGCCTGGCATGATCGTGTCGTCCACTCCACAAACACAACGAATATCGGAATCCGTTCATTCATTGCGACTTGGAGACCAGAGACAGCTGCGATGTCTCCCTCACACGTCCACCGCCGTTCTCCCCATCTCACCGGTGTTTTCCATGGTGCTAACACTCCACCGCGATAGCCTCTCAGACTCGGAACTGACGTTCGCTTGGCCGTGAAGCGCTAGTGCGCCGCCATCGAGACATCGTGACCTCGACCGGCGACGTCTGCTCCAAATCCGATGTCGCCGCGGGGCTCTGGGGAGACGACAGCGGCGTCATCTCCATCCCCGACTCGACGCCGGAATCCAGGCCGCCACCCTCCCCACCCGCGGCCGCCAGGTCCTTGACTTGGATCGTGAGCCGGCCCTCGTCCCTTCCCTCGTCAAAGTCAAACGTATCCTGGTATGCACCGGCCCCCACAGAGGCGATATCGATCGACGACCCGAGGGAGCCAATGACGCGCTCGAAGACGAGCGCGCCGCCCGCGGCATCGTGGAAGCTGATCGTGGACATGCCCTGCGGATTGCTCGCCTTGCGGTTCGCGGCCTGGAGGTGGAGGAGGAAGCGCGAGATGAGGATGGTCGTGATTCTGCCCAGGGAAGATGAATGGGGAAGGGAGTGTTAGCGGACGGTGTGGTCGTGGCGATGGCGGCGGCAGAGGAGGCTGGGGACGGGACGTACGGTTCCGAGAACTGTGTCACGTAGCTGACGTTCTGAACAGCGTATTCGACCTGAAGAGGCGGGATCGTGCGATTATTTCACCAGTTCAGGGAGGACAACTCGAGACAAGCTAACCGAGAGCATCGACAGTGTCAAATGGATGGTGTTGAGGATGAGCAGCACGCTTCGCGAGGTGTCAGCAGAGTCGAGCTGGGGGATCATTGCATCTGGTAACTCACATGAAGTACATTGTGCCTATCCCAAGGTTTTGTGAGTCGCGCGGGAGCCAGCTCGAAGACACCGTACATACCGTCTAGCAGCAGCACCGCAATAAATCTGTTCATCTCGAGCGAATCCCGAAGCCCCCCTTTCCTGTACAGGCGGGCCCAGGTGATACAAACGAGCAGGAGATCTGCCGTGATTAGGCATGTCCTAGATATAATCGTAACTAGGCAGCGCATTAGATCCGAAAGGGTGCCACACGAGGCATGGAACCGCATACGTCTGAGGGTCACGTATATGAGCAGTAGCACAAGCCGAAGAACGACTGGACGTACGATTTTGAAAGGTCTAACGTAACATTATCGCTGGAGACGCATCCGGATATCGGGTCGATAACCCCGGTCAGCCCCTTGGCGAAATGAGTCTGTTCCCCATCAAGGTTAGGAAAAGAGCGTGGGATATCAAACGAAGAGCGCACAAAATTGACGGGTATAGGCGCGATAGATAGGCAGAAGACGAAAATCGCCAATGGATAGCTCCGAGTCAGCGCAAGGGCCCGAAGTGTGGAGAATACTACGCGACTGCTTCATTGCATTATGTCAGGCAAGATGGAGACATTCAACACTTACCAGCCCACGGCAGGTACTGCATGATATCGAGGGTTTTGAACGACCTGATCACCACAGGACAGCTAGGACGGTAGCTTGATTACAGGATCACCGTATCAGAGTCATACGGGCCAAGGCGTACCTCTTATGTCAAATGTAAGCTTAACAAGAAATAGACACAGCTCGAAGAATTCACGCACCTGAGCAGATATCGGGCCATCGACTGCCAGTCCGTATATGTTCAAGATAAGGCTGAGGTATCTGTTGAAGAAGAACAGGACGGCGGCGCCTGTCCACTTTCCCGTCCAGAAGAGCTCAACTTCCCGTCCGAGAGTTACGAAATACTCGTATACGACCAACACTAAATGTCAGATATCGTTAGAGCCCTTGGTATGGTGTTAAAACGACAATACCAGATCCAGCGTTCGAGCAGAAGTTGGAAACCTGTCTAAGCTCGGCACAAGATAAGTAAGTAGAATCAAGTAGAAGTAGGGATAGTCAAAAGCACATACGTAGCGAAGGTTCTCGCCACGATTGTGGCAATGTCAGGTTGGGATGACATAACGAGATGTGGATGCTCCACTGCAAGCGAGAAGGGGAAGAGTGGGTGGGGTTGGTGTGGCGAGAAGGTCCGGCTCCGAACGCCAGAGCTGCTTCAGCCGGAGACTTTATGGCTGGACCATCGAAGGCCATGGACAGGCAGACGGCGTGAGCGGGGCAACTCCCATGGTGATGCTGTCGCCGGAGAGCGCTGGTGCCGACGAGGGCGGGCCGAACGGCTTCCATACAGGATAACATTCTCAAGCTTAGACGTGCCGCATGTTAAGCTAATCGCCCATCGAAGCATACTGCAGACGCCCTGTCTAACCATATGGGGCGGGACAGGAGAAGAAAAATTACATTGATCGTTGGAAACGCGGCAGAGGCACTGCATGTTGGACTTCCTGTGGGGGCCCGTCTGAGCTTCTATCACGATGAATACAGTTCTGAATCTTAACACGCACCTGAGCATTCCCTGGGAGGGAGAGCGAAATGCCTAAAGAACGACGGGCTCATGAGCCACCGGACACAGCCATAGGACGGACGGACGGATGGATAGGTGCGGTCCTGGACTTCTGCAGTCACACTTCGAATTCATTCCGGCAGCCTCGGAGGACGAAGGTACCGCTCGCCGTCATGTTCCACTCGTGCTTCCTGGTTCCTGGGCATAGCAGTGTGAGGACCTTTAACTTTAATGACAAATACTCAGATACTCGAGCCACAACATGACAGCGACAACATGAGCCATCTAATACTTGGGTCTTCTTACCGGGAACAAATCTAATACGAGCGGAGTGGCGATGATTAGAAGTTTTGAAGGTTCCGGAGAAGGTCGATGAACAGCCTCATGGAGCGTCATGTGTACGCGCCTCTCGCCGACCGGAGAGCACGAGACTTGCGAGGCGCAAGGATGCTTGGGCGTCGAATATCGCTGACATCGAGGAGCTTAGGTCGGCATTGAGTATTAGTACGCAACAGACCTACCAAGGTTTGGAAGTCGCAGCGTGCAGACACAACGGCGGCTGCGCTGCCACAGCATTGCAAGATGCAGTCATCCTCTTGTCCTTGGGGAACATGAACAAGTAAGTATGGCGCTCCCCCATTTGGACTCCTGATGCTCTGAGGCTTTTGACTGCGCGGTGTCGTGCTTGGCACTATCGACTGCGTCCTTCGAGTTCGTTGCCAGTGGATTTTCGTAACGCCTTGCTGAACAGTGCGCGGAGTACAAGTCTCCTAAGCTATCATGTAGGCCTGGAAGTGTACGAGAAAGGCAAAGCTCGAAAAGTAGCATGACTGAGGGTGTTCGAGTCGGCTGCGAACTGGGGGAGAGCGGGAAGGCGGGTTGGGCTCGAGGCGCCTGGCAATCAGTGATGGGAAAGAGGTGATGATCACGAGATGTATCCTCGCTTCGGCAAATTCGGCGGCGTCGACTTCCTATCGACCACGACACTGACAAGTCCTGAGCTCATATCCTAGGAAGAAGGTAGCCCACGACATCCTCGCAAGTTACTGTCCATGTCGAGGCTAATGCTTGGAATAACATTCAGCGACCCTGACGACGTCTGATAAGCAGGCGAGCAGTCCTCTCGGAAGGGGTACGGTTTCTTACAACTGAGCAAGAACGGGCCGAAGGACTTATTCATCTCCTCACTGACAGCTAGATCCTCGCTTCCAATTAGGTGATAGGCGTGCGCGCAATGATGCATGCGAATTGCGCCAATTCCATTGCAGGGGTTCCCCACATGCCCCGCTGGCCTTCAACGTAACTATCTGCGCTTCTCATAGGTCCGGCTCCATTGCTATCGCAGTGGCCGTTTTAAGTTCCAACGCCCGCGCTCGACTTATCTCCCTCTCCCCTCCTTCTCCTTCCCCTCCCGCCCTCGACGTCCTCGACCATCGGCTCGTAGGGCTCCCCGACCGGATGTCGTCCCTTCTCAAGTTCCTCCCGACGTCGAGGCGACAGGAGAGCTCCGATGATGCGGCTTCCGCGATTCCCGGAGACCAGATGGATGTGGATGTAAAGCGGGAGAAGTCTGGAGAGAGCGACTCGGAGGAGCTCCCAGACGGCGAGCTCAACTCCGGCGGGCTCACGCTGGAGGAAGGTGCGCTGCTCGTTTGGGCTTTGTAATGGTACGCATATGCTCATGCGACCGACCCAGATGCGGCCGGCGGTATGGGCCGGCATCTGGGCGTGTTCAGTTGCACGCTTCTCATGTAAGCCCGCCTATAGTCAGGAGAGTTTGTTCGGTTTCTTATTCCCCCTCCTCGTTCAGCGTCGGGCGTATAATTGGGACGGGGATTTTCTCTACGCCTTCCTCGATTCTGGGTTCCGTAGGGTCGGTCGGCGCGTCGCTCATGCTCTGGGTTCTGGGCTTCATCCTCTCGTTCTGCGGTCTCTTTATTTGGCTCGAGTTCGGCACGATGATCCCTCGGTCTGGAGGCGAGAAGGTCTATTTGGAGGCGGTATACAAGAAGCCGAAGTACCTCGTAACGGTGATCTTCGCTGCCAACGCCATTCTCCTCGGTTTCACAGCCTCCGGCTGCATTGTACGTCTATGACAGTGCTTCGGTCAAAGACGCCATCCTAACGTGCCGCTTCTTTCTATGTAGGTGTTTGCACAAAAGTGAGCTCTATCATCCCTCAACAGTCATGCGAGCACGGAATTGAAGATTTGAACAGCATTCTTGTTACCGCAGGTCATACGGCGGATCGATGGGTTACACGTGGAATCGCACTCGGAGGTAAGCTTTTCCCGATCTTCCCTTGAATATGTTACATGACGGTCAAATGGACAAAGTGATTGCCTTCGTCACCCTTCTACATGGCTTGACCCCGAAGCTCGGCATCTGGGTCATGAACGTACGTGATCGAGCAGACCCTCTCTCGTCCCGCACAGTTATCTAACGCTGATTTTCGATTTCGTTTCACCTCAGGGTCTGAGCGTCTTCAAGATCGGCATCCTCATCTTTATCGTCGTCACTGGTTGGGCTGTCCTTGCGGGGCACACGTCCGTCGCGGACCCTCACGCGAACTTCCGCAACGCGTTCGCCGGCAGCTCGCACAGCAGCAACGACGTGCGTCGTTCTCTCCCGTCTGCCCCGCTGCGTTTCCGGATGATGCTGACATCGGTGGTTGTTGGATGATGATGCCTGCAGTACGCGACTGCGACGTTCAAGGTGCTGAACGCGTACGCGGGGTGGTCGAACGTGAACTACGTCCTGAACAATGTCAAGAATCCCGTGCGGACGCTCAAGATCGCTGGCCCCCTCGGCCTCAGCATCTGCGCGGTGCTCTACCTCCTCGCGAACGTGTCCTACTTCGCGTGAGTGCTGCTTCATCACGCCTGGATGCTCTATGGGACGCGAGGGAGGGCTGACGGACGCGGAACGTGACACAGGGCTGCCACGAAGGAAGAAATCAGGAGCTCCGGCGTCACGGTTGCGAGTCTGTTCTTCAGGAAGGTGTTCGGTGCGAAGGCGCAGAAGGCGCTGACTGTTTTCGTTGCTTTGAGGTACGTCGCTTTATATACCATCTGAATCTGTTGCCATTGCTAAGTCGCGTCACAGTGCTCTTGGGTAGGTCATATCGCAGGTAGCGGCTTTCAAAACCATGCAACTGACGACTTTGTCGTTGTCGCCTATGGTGGAAAATAGGGTATGTGCCCCCCGCTCTGTGATTGCCTATGCACTGACCACGAGATCCACAGAACGTCGTCACTGTTGTATGTATCCGGTGGCCTGTCAAAATCGCTGCGGAAAATAACCATTCTCTACTAGACCTTCGCCGCCTCCCGTGTCAACCAGGAGCTCGCGAAGGAGGGCATCCCCCTGCCCTTCGGCAGCAAGTTCTGGGCGTCGAACTGGCCGACTGGCAAATCGCCCCTCCCTGGGCTGATCGTCCACTTGATTCCCTCTGTACGCACATGCAGACGTCCTTGTCGCGCTCATGTCGAGTCTTACCGGGAGCGCGCAGATCATCGTTATCATCGCGCCCCCGCCTGCAGTCGCGTATCCCTTCATTCTCGACGTGGAGGGCTACCCAGGCCAGATCATCAACTTCTTCATCGTCATCGGCCTCTTCTGGCTGCGGTACCACAAGCCCAATGCCCCGCGCCCGTTCAAGGGTCCGTACCGATCCGATTTGTGCTGTCTTCCATCATACTGAACGTTGTCGTCATAGTGTGGCTACCCGTTGCGGTGTTCTTCTTGGCCGCGGCGGCCTTCCGTACGTCCTCCTCCCTCTCAGCCTTCCCGCTCCTTTCATCTCACCCCATTCTGACGTTGTCTCGCAGTGCTCGTCGCTCCCTTCCTCAAGCCTGCAAACAAAGTTGGCGATACGCCTCCCCTGCCATACTACCTGTATGTACTTTTGTACCTTGGAGCGTTCTTTCTCTGAACTTAAATATCCACACCCCCACCCTTTTTTACAGCTACTGCCTTGTCGGCATCGCGATCATGGCTGTCGGCGTCCTCTACTGGGCGCTCTGGCGCATCGTGCCGAGATGGTTCGGCTACGACTTCGTGCCGCGCAAGGAGAAGCTCAGCGACGGCACCGTCGTCACTGTGGTACGTCGGCCTCTTCTCCCTTAGTTTGGGGGGGGGGTTTATCCCGACGCTGACGGGTGGCTCCGCTCATCTCCCTTCTGCAGTTCTCGACGAAAAAGCTCGACTAGAACTAGATGCGAAGCTCTGACCTTGTCGGCGTTGATGATGATGTGTGCTCGTGATTACCACTCCGACCCATACACATACTACTCACTCACCCATTAACTTATTGCTTGATTTGCGCATTGAACATAGTCTTGGTTAATTGCTCCCAGGGTTGTTGTTGTAGGGTACAATTTGGTGATTATTATTTGTCCTGCGTACGGAATACTATGCCTCCCGTGCATCATTATTTTTCGTTGTGGCGGTGTATTTTCCGGCATTCGATACGCGTAGCAGCGACTAGAACGATGTGCGAAGTATAAGTATTGGACCCAGAGAGGGCAGGGAAGTAGGCAAGCCTGTTTGCCGCTCGGCATCCCCCGATCGTGGCCACGGGGCAGGCGCTAACAGGCCTGGCACTAACGGTTGTTCGACCGCGAGAACCTGGTTGTTTCTTGTTCAATCTGATTCCACTCCGTCAGAACACTAATATTCGTGTTCCCGAAGAATACCAGGCAAGTGCATCCAATTATCAGCACTGTGTGTATGCTAACCACGGTCTCCAATGCAGAATGGCGGTTTCGAGGCTCAACGTGGATGTCCTCACCGTCATCTGCGACTGTCTTACAGATGTGTCACATATCCTTTCATTCGCCCTCACCTGCTCGGCCCTTCACGTTGTCGCAATCAGACGGCTGCTTTCCATGCGTCCAATCTCTCTAAAGAGGAGCGTCTCAATCAGACGATTCCATTCCTTCCTGTCTGCCGATAAACCTGCTAGGGCTCGGCACGTTCGTGCGCTCGAAATCGGGACTCGGTCACGTCCGCGCGAGCCCCAAGAGGAGACTCCGGCCGAGGACGATCCACTTCTTATCGACATTCTCAATTGGTGCCCCCATCTCGAAAGCATCTCGGTTGTCCTTCGAGCGGCCCCACGCCGAGGCACCGGCGGTCCTGCCATCTCCCACGTCATTGCTGGCATCCAGAGCATACGCACACTCTCTATCTACGGCAAGCTTAAGGATCCTGTCGCATTTTTCCAGAGGATCCGTGCCCCTCTCTGTATGCTCAACATCCAATGCAGTGCACCCAAGGGCGCCAACTGCACAGCGGCCTCCCTCGAGAAGATCCTCCCTCGTTTCGCGCCGACTCTCGAGGTGCTCGAGCTCACAACGTACCCCGCCGTGCGCTCGTTCTCCGTGGCGCAGCTCCAAGGGATGCCCTCGCTCGAGCATCTGCAATATCTTTTCTCCGAACTCAATGGCACTCTCTCTCTCTCTACCTCTTCGGTGTGTGGGCCGTCGAGGACAGTTTCGCCGCAGTCCGCGCGGCCAACAAACGTGCCCAAGGCAACGACAGCAACAGCGAGCCGTCCTCCCGTGCGTGGAAGAAGCTCGCCCGAGTCGCTTGTGGTGTGCACATGTTCTACGTACTGGGCCTGCGCTGCTCGATCGGGCTCCTGATGCTCGACCGCGTCTCCAAATACACGAAGCGCTACCTCGTCGAAGCTCTGCGCGAGCAACCCCTCCCTCGGTTGCAGTTGTCGCTCGTGCTGAGCCGCGGACTCGACGTGTTCGACGGGTTGTTTCCCCCGGAGCTGGGGGACACGCTTATGCACCTCACGCTCTTCTGCGAGGACGAGCATTATGACAGCATGGACAGCGTTGTAGAGGCCGCCGCCGCGGCGCGACGGCACTGGGACAGCATTGCCGTACGTCGTGCTCCAGCCCCGAACGCAGACATGACGCTCATTGCATTTTCTACAGGACAAGATGCGCCCGTCGCTCGCGCCTCTGCACGGCCTCACCCACCTCCGTCTCGTCTTCCACTGTGTTCATCATAGTCGCGGCGTGTCCTCGCCTGGCGCCGCGGGCAAGGAAAACCACCCGCGCGCCCACGAGGAACCCATGTTTGACCGTGCTGATGAGCTCGCGCCCTGCCATCCTTGGAGTACACGTTCCTCGCGGCCATCGGGCATCTCATGAACTCTATGGGGTCTGAGAGGTATGAACGGTGGGATTCCGCGCAGGCTTGGCGCGTCGCCCGCGAGACGAAGGATGGATGGCTGATCCTTGTCGAGCTGCACGATGAAGTCGCAGAGACGATCATCAGGAAGGAAGAGCTTGTCCTGTCGGAAGCGAACGAGGTGCGTGTGTTTGGTTTATGATGCTTGAGAGACGGAGCTGAGGATGCTGTCCTGGGGCGCAGGCGGCGCTTCGCAGGTACGAGGGTTAGCATTGATTTCGATGCCAGTACAAGAGGCAGGGGACGATGTGTTTTGAACGTTGGCGATGTGTCGAAGTGTCCCAGTGGCGATGTTTCCACAGGCTATGGTGCGCTGACAGGACGACCAATACGACCCTATAAATATCAGCTCTTGTTTGTTTTGGTGGGTTAAGCAACTTGTGCGTTAGTGCTGTGGTGGTGGGAAATTGGAACTCAATTCAAGATGAACCATGTGTCGGCGCCTGATATGTTCCCGGCTCCTTGCTAAATTGGGATCTCTGCGCTTGCCTCAGCACAGCCTGCGCGGGAGCGGCTCTGATGCGGCTCTTGCACCTCCTCACGAACCAACTTTGTTCGTCCAGCATCCGTGATACACGACGCCGTCCTATGATTCCAAATATTGCGGGGGCCATACTGCGGTAACGTTCTGACGCATCCCCCGGTCGCGTCGAGCTGACATAACGAAGTTCCAGGTTCCTTCCGCTGCACTGGCATGGCGGCGAAATGGGCGCGGCGAACATGGGCGAAGCCAGTTCAATATGGTGCTTTGGCAATATTCTGGTCGCGCAGTTTCGAATGGTCCAACGGCCGTCGACCACGTTATGTGGTCGTCCGCAGGCCGCGGTGTCTTTCTTGTGAGTTCCATGTCGCAGTCCCGCGTCTCGAATGGTGCCACCGGGACTGTTGAAGCCTTTAGAGTTGTGGCTTCTGTGGTGAGAGCCTCGACTCCTCGTCTCGGCACGGGGAGGGCCCCGCTGCCATCTGTACAGGCGGTCGCACGGCATTGCCTGTTCTTGCATATTTGATGTGGTCCGGGGCGGTGCGACCGAGGTCTACGGGGTCTCGCCTGCGGGGGGCGGCGATAGGACTTGTTAGGAAGGTGTTTTGGCGCCGTCAATGAGATGTTACCATCGCGCGTCGGGGCACCTCGTGTTCCGACGGTTCTTGTTCCCCGCCCCAGGTACGCTCACGCATCTATGGTGGGGGCCATCGTCAGGGTGGCGTCCTGTGAGTATTTCGAAAATCCAACCAGTGCGGTGGGCGATTGCGGTGCTGGGACGATGACCGCGTATGGGGAAGACCGCTTCCTTGAGGGCGGAGTGCGTCATTTCCCGTCGGCTGGCGGTGTTCTGTGGAAGGGGGGAAGGGGGAGAGGGAAGCCACAGACCGCTGATATAGTTCAGTACACACGAGGTCGCATGCCAGTGAGTCAAGCGCTACATTGCGCGCAGCCGGGAAGGAAGTTCGGAAGGTCACGGTCCCCAGCCCTATATAACCCCCGGAAAGGCAGGTCACCTCTCCCTCACTTCTCTACCCCCAACTACCACTCACGTAACCCTCTTTCTACCACCAGTAAACCATAGTAACACGCAATAACTTTTTACACCCATCATCCACAATGGAGCGAACGGCGAAGAAGGTTCGCTTCGCGAACGTACCTCCCGAGACACCCTCACCCGCATCCTCAAGCGCGTCGCTCGGTTCGTCTCCGGGGCCTCCCACCCCCCCACAACTACCTCCAGTATATTTGCCGCCAATGATCGTCCGGTCACCTGAGCACCCACCATGGCAGCAGCGGGTATCCCCACCCGTGATACCACCACGTTACCCCGCATTCACCCCAGCGGCGTCAGAGAACGACCCCATCGTCGATCCCCTCCTGGCTGCCCCCCTTTATGCCTCCGACCTGCCACCGCTGCGCTGGGATGTCACGCAGGACCCCAACGCAATCAAGCTGGGCGGCGCGGGCTCACCGCGAAAGCGTGAGCTATCCCACGAGGATCTCGCCCGATGTGCAGTGCGCACGAGCGCAAAGGGAAGCCCGCTTGCCCTCCGCCGGATAGTCCTCGTCTTCCCGGGACTGCCCCTCGAGATCGAGGTCAACCCCGCCGACAGCCCAGTGTGGACTCGGACTGCGGCGCCGCTACCGTTCCTCACCGTCGGCGACGTGCTGTACGGCCTCTACAAGGCGCTGCGGACGTCTGTAGGCACGCGGGAGTTCGACAGGCTCGAGCCCGGGCTGCGCGAGTCGGTAAGCCGCACGTTCAAGCAGCGGCTGCGGGACGATCCCGAGCATCATGACAAGAACGTCCGTCATGGTGTGAGGCGGCTCGACTACCTGGGGGAGGCGCGGCAGTTTGTTGGCTTGCGCCCCGCAGGGAGTGCAGAACTGTCTCCCGGGAGGAGACGAGGCGAGGTTTTCGTGGTGAAGCTTGCCCCCGTGCGATGAGGATGAGCGACTCCGCTGTGCTCGGCGACCCCCTCATGACATTGATACCCTATAGTGTTAGTTCTCAGTCTTCTATATTATACTGTATAAATATATACCCTGGTTAGTGTACGGTTTACGTATCGCGGCTTTGAGCTGTTTCGGGACCTTGTCCGCTAGAATGTAATTGTATCGGGACTATCGGATAATTTGTCTAGACGTTGTGCGAATTATATAAATCAGATGATTTGAACACTTACAGCCTTGAAATATCGCCCTTTCGCTGCTTTGTCGTCTTTATCGCCACTCAACATGAGGTTCGGAGGCTGAGGCATCCTAAAATGGATGAATGGCGGTTGTTTGGCAATGGCATCTGATCCTAACATAGCCAAATAAAGGCAAATAGAGCAGCACTGGGCGCCAAGGACCCGAGAAGCTGGACTTGGACTCGATCTCCTCTGCAGGCCGACATACCACAACCAGTTCGTGCAATTGTTCTGCTCCTGCATCCTGTTTTGACCCTGTTCTTGTGCTGGGCTGTGCAAAATGTCTGGTACGCTTCGTTTCCAGGCATTTGGAGTCTGTTCTCGAGCTGAGTCTATTTCACCCTCCAGACCAAATCGAACTCGCGTCGCCGCCATTCGATAGCGTGTCCGCCGTCCGGTTCTCGCCAACAAATCCCTCTCACCTCTTGGTCTCATCCTGGGACACGGTACGTCGCGTTCATCTTCCTGTTCAGAGGGTAGAGGAAAAGGAGAGAGGGCCCGGAGCGGAGGGTGACTCGGGATTGCGGACGGTACGCTTACAGTTACCCATCTTCCAGACCGTACGCTTCTATGATGTCGCAACAAACGAGCAAAAGTCGAAATACGACCATCGAGCAGCCGTCCTAGCGTGCTGCTTCTCGGACGGGACCCATGGCTTCAGCGGAGGGCTGGACACTTCGGTTCGAGAGTACGTCTTCTGTGCTCCTATGAGCCCTCATATTCCAACACGATTTGTCCCCCCCCTGTAGGTTGGATTTGGAGACCGAGAAGATCAACCATCTTGGCCAACATTCTGACGCCATCTCAAGCGTTAACTTCTCGCGAGACCAAAGTAAGTACCTTGTCCTAGCGATCCCCATCCCCCATCTTATGCAGACATTTTCCGTGCTATGTAGACGCCCTTATCACGGGCTCCTGGGATAGGACAGTGCGGTTCTGGGATCCGCGCGCGTCGAATCAACAGCAATCTTCGCATGAGGTTCCAGAGCGCGTGTACAACATGGACCTCGTCAACCACATTCTCGTCGTTGCGATGGCCAGCCGACTATTCCACATCTACGATATCCGCAAAATGGACTCACCCGCGCAGACAAGAGAGAGCAGCTTGAAGTTTATGACGCGCGCACTGGCTTGTATGTCCGATGGGCAAGGTACGCTGTTCTTCTCCATCTCCCAGCTGCCCCCCCTTCCCCCTCTTCCTTCAGTTCGTTTTGAGGATGCTCGCATCCCAACGGGTCCGTTGTGTGCCACGCGACGTGGGCTCATGCATACGTTTGGCAGGATATGCGACAGGCTCGGTAGAAGGGCGTATCGCAGTAGAGTACTTCGACCCCAGCCCACAGGCACAGGAGAAGAAGTACGCGTTCAAGTGCCACCGGCAGACCATCGAAGACGTCGACCACGTCTGGCCCGTCAACGCGCTCGCGTTCCACCCCGTGTAAGCTTGTGCTCCCCCTTCCTCTATTCCCACCTGCTTCTCCGCGCTCCTATTGCTAATCCACTGCACGACGACAGGTACAACACGTTCGCATCCGCGGGTTCGGACGGGACGGTGTCGATCTGGGACCACAAGTCGAAGAAGCGGCTGCGGCAGTACCCCAAGTACCACGCGCCCGTGCCGTCGATCGCGTTCAACAGCGACGGCACGAAGCTCGCTGTTGGCGTCAGCTACACGTGGGAGGAGGGCGAGGAGGGCGCGAAGACGGCGGAGCGCCCCGCGGTGTTCATCAAGAGCGTCGGGGAGGAGGTCAAGGTAAGGAAGGATTTTCGTCTCGGTCCGAGGGACGAAGTGTGCTGACCGAGGATGCTTTACAGCCGAAAGGTTGGACGGGGTAGGGTGGACGGTGATCGTGTGTTTGTGTGTAGATCTCCTCAGATTGTGCGCAGTTGTACGCTGTATCGTGTAACTCGTATTTATCAGTGGATCGCGAGCGATGACCGATGAAGCTCGGCTTGAAGTTGAATTCAAAACGCCTATGGGCCGGGCCGGACCCGTCGACTGTGGTGGCGCATTCGGGAACAGACAAAAGTTGATTATCAAAATTCATGTAACGTGCCGTAGTACATCGACATGGAAGTCCTTAGAAGTATGGATAATGAGAGCGTGTATAAGAACACTCCTAGCGATGAGCTTAGCGAGGACATCATTGTGAGGTAGCTCGACATGGAGGGGGTTTGCGCGGACGTATAGTTGGAGTATATGAGAGTAGTACGAGAGCCACGGGGGAAATTGTATAGTGGGTAGAGGAGCATATGGGAGAGAGCAAGAGAGAATAGGGGAGGCAATGCGTAGGATACTATGTCCATGGGATGAACAATCATACAGAGAGCCTTGGGTATGGTGTGGTGGGTATCATCATCGGGACGGGATATTGTTCTTCATGAAGCGACTGTTTAAGACCTGGTGCACGTTGCTCAGGGTGGGCGAGCCAGATTAGAATGTATCAAAACAACAACGCACCTCAGGCATCATGCTTCCGATCTATGGAGAGCCAATTAGTTCCGGGCGCCGCGCCGATGGTTTCAGGTACAGAACGACGATGCTCACCTGCGGGACGGTCCAGTTGACGCGCTCGAGGACCCGTTTCTTCTTCTTCCGTTTCATGTTGTCTTCCTTGCGCTTTGTGTTCTTCTTCTCGATCTCCTTCACCTTGGCGCCGCAGATTTGACTGCGATACATTCTGATCAGCACCTCTCGCCTAGCAGGGGAGATGAAGACGAGAACCTACCCAAGCTTGTGCACCAGGTCGTGGTACGTCGGGTGAGGGTCATTGTCTGCCCAGGCTACCTCGTCAGAATAGACGTCGCGACACTAGAAGAGGATGCCTACCAAGAATCTCAACCAAGACCTTGTACGAGGCATGTAAGCAACCCGGATTCCCAAACATTCACGTCTGACTCACCTTGGTCATCGAATAGCCATCAGACCCTTCGTACGCCTCCTCGCGATCATGAGTCGCAGCTAAAGACGTCTGGCCGGACAATTAGCTAGCGCGCCCGAGTCTCAGATCTCAGTCTCAAGAGAAAATTACACACCACGTCGAGCTTCGACCCCTCGCTCAGGATACAGTTGCCCACGACGCAGGCAGTCATGGCTTCCAGCAAGGGCTCGGGAGAAGTGGTCCGGCATAGGTTCAAAGAGCTCATGACGGACGCGAGCGAGTTCTGGCGCGTCGCGGCCCGCTTCCCGTTAACGTTCGTCTTCGCCCTCTCCCGCTCCGACTGGCCTGTCGCCTGCCGGATCTGGATGCTCGTCTGCCGGGGCTGTACGCTGGTGCGCCTGCCCGGCTCCGTTCCCTGCCTGTCAGTCCTCGCTGGCTTCGATCGTGGGCCGCCTGAATCCGTCATGCCGGAGTTGGCGCGCTCGGGAAGCGGAGAGGACGTGGAGGCGGAGGCGGAGTTGGCGCGGGACGGGCCGCGCGACGACGTGTGTTTCCTGCTGTCCACCTGGAAGCGCCGCTGCTTGTCGGCGCTGTCGTTGAGCTGCGTGAGCGCGGTGTCGATGCAGGCGACCTTCTCCGCGGACTCGCGGAGGCGCTGGTGGATCCTTGTTCCTTCCGGGCTGGCGGCACGCGCTGATACGGGGAGCAAGTCCTCAATTAGGCGCGATGCCAGTGTCTGAGGAGACCAACTTGAAGTACGTACACCTGGCAACAAGAGGAGGGGAACCTTCGTCCTCAATGATCCATTCCGGCGCGGGCGCGGCGGGACCTGGGTAGACACAAGTAGCACAAATCTTTGTCAGCGAACGTCATCCCAGCTGTACACACAATCAAATACCGTGTGCGTTCTTCCTTTCTGAGAGGCCGCGTTCCATGTAATCAGCACAGTACGAAAGACTGATGTAGATAGACACTCACGCGTGCGTATCCACATGGATTTCTGCTTGCTCGGCGTGCGACAGAGGAACGGGTGGTACACCTCGTTGCACAGGTAGTGGTCCAGGTCGAGGAGAGTGCCGGAATGGCACGAGTCGAACACGGCAGTGAGCTTGGACCCGATGGGCAGGCGATCGACCAGCAGCTCCCGGAGATCCTAGATCAGCGGCCCGATTTAAGCGAATGAGCAGGTCACTGTCTGTGCTACACTGCCCATGCCGCTAGATACCAACATTGTCCACGATGTACGTTGCCACATCCTCCTCGTTGTAATCCACAGGAAGCAACACTGTGAGAGCATGAGCACACGCACGGTACTGACAGAGAGGATGAGTGATGTCGCACCTTCATTCATACCATCGTCCTCGTTGGCGTCATCCGTCTCGACCTGGCTGGTGTGCCCAGAGTCTAAAGTAGAGTGAAGACCAATGAACGCGGTGAAGGGGCTTGGCAAACATACAATAAAATGCGAGCTCGTCACCCGCGTTGACGCCATTGACAAAGTTATCGATCTCCCGAAGCTGCAAAGAACTGTGAGGCATGCGTGTCAGCAGGCACCGCGATCGCAGAAGCCTTACAATGTTGAGCTTCGTCGGCCAGAAGGTGGTCGAATCCTTGCCCTCGTCGAGCATCATGACGATGTCCTTCGCGTCGAAACCGTACTTGCCTGGGAGGAGGAGGAATACCCAATCAGAATCAGATCCCGGCCGAACGCGGTGCGGATCCGAGTCCACAGCAATCGACTTGAAGGATAACCCACGTATGAGCAGATCATTCCACAGCTTCGCATCGCGGTGCGTGTTGCGGAGCTCGTACTCGGTCCCCACATATTGAATGCCGATGATCAAGGCTTTCTTCTTGAGTTTGACCACGGGCGCGGCCCGAGGCTCGTTCACGCAATGGCAGAAAGTGGTGAATCGGCGGAGGATGGGCTGGGGCTGGAGCTGGAGCTGGAGCCGGCTGAGGCCAAGGGGTGCAGTGAGGCGGCGGAGGATGGGAATCTGGACCTTGGGCATATCACAACACAAGGGAAGTCTCTTCGCAGAACTCGACCCTCGTTCCACCCTGCGCGATGCAGACAGTGGAGGATGGGGGGTGAACGAGGGAGAGGGCGGCTGTTGCAGGCTCTTTTAAGCGGGCTAGCTGGCCTATGCCACACAGCCAGATAGCACAGGCCAAGGCTTGAGGAACGTTCGGTGGACGGGGAACACGCATAGCATCTGCCTATAGAGAGCGGGTCCGACGGCGCCGTAACGTAAGAAAACACTTTGTGGAAGTCGGCTGTACTAGTGTGGACGACACGAGGACCGCGAAATTGCGCTCGCACCGTTGATTTATGCCACATATTTTTGTGCGATGGGCGAGTGATGGTGCTTTGATGGAAAAATGAGCCATTTGCGATAGCACCTGCGTATCTCTGCCGCGCTCGGCAACCGTCTAGGAGAGGCTCCTTCAGCCACTACATGGTTCTACTCGAGGAAATGGCCCACTTACGAGCACTGCAATCTGGCTGTTTGATTGACAACGAGGCGGGGTGGGAAATGTGGCACGAGGCTGGAAGTCGAAGAACGCTCCGGCGGCGAATGCCAGGCCTTGGCGCCGACGCGGTATAGGGTATCCAAGTTGCGGCGAATGCGGACCGCGATCAAATGCTAATATCCTTGCCTTGGGACGTGCGATGGGCCATGGTCTTCAGAGAGGGGTATGGGGCTTGAGCTAGACGGGGACACGAACTGATTCCACGACCGAGAACGCAATTCTAATGGCTATGCCAGCAGAAAGATAAGGCACGGATTATGGGGGTCGTCAGAGCGGTCTACACAGCCAAACAAATTTCGTGATCAGAACGCCTCAAGCAAAACGGGAAGCAGGTGACGCTCACTCAACTGCTCTCCGAAAGCAATGCCGGGTCGCGCTTCGGCGTTTGCCATCTCAAAGTCGCTCAGTGCGGTGATGAAGATCACTTTCACTTTCAATTTGGCCATGATGAGGCCACACCGAGGCAGATCGATGGGTTAATCGATGGTTACGAGCAAAGTTATGCAAGCGGCAAAATTTTCATTCGTGAAGGCGATCAAACCAAACCTAGGACCCATCGGCCTTCGCGTCACAAGGTTGTTCGTCAAGTCAATTGCATAGATACTGAGACCCTAGTTCACTGATGTGTACCTTAGAGCGGTGCGTAAGCCGAGGACGAGCCTTAGCAGGACTGCCTAATGGTTCCGTCGCCAGTGTGATATGTGGTTTGAAAGCCTTGGCACATAGTAACTGGTTTACAGCTGGCACGCAGGGCGTTCAACCTAATACCGATGGTGGGTCACTGCTGTTCTTGCCTGAGGATGAGTTTGAGATAATCAGAAGTCCTTCAATGAAAGAAGATTGACTCACACCTCCGAACTAGCTGCGCACTACTATCGCTGGGCCATCAGACTACCTTCTGGGGGAATAATACCTGGGGCCCCTGACAGCTAAAGAGATGGCAAGCAGTGGCTTCTGTGCTCGCCAAAAGCATCATTGAAGGGCCAGCCTTATATCCGGAAGTCCGAGTAAGTATGAGGGTTCAGGCTGGGACGATGGAGTTGCCACGTTCAAGTCGCCTCATGCGCAAACGGGTGGTTGGCAGTGCGGCTGCAGACACTTTGCTTGCTCCACGAGATCGCAGAACCGAAAGCGTACGCATTAAGATGACCGGAGTTGATTCGAACCAGTGATATGGAGAGAAAAAGGACGAGGGGATCGTACTTTCCAGCACGATCCGGAGTACAGTACCGGACTGCAGGGCCGCTGGGAGCTGTGCGCTAACTTAGCCGCCTTAAGTTGAAAATATTTCCCACACGTAGTGCCACCCAGACGTCAGTAATGAGTAAATCGGTCTGGGGCTAGTTTGCGGTGCACTTTGTCCACTGACCATCCGCACTGAAATTCCATGCGACCCGAAACTGTCGAAACTGTTGAAAAACATATATCTGATCTCCAGAATTCCAGAATGGATGATGTCATCCATGGCTAATGCCGTCCTCTGGCATTGGCATTGGCACCGTACCTGGGCAGGCCCTTGATGATGGGGTTAACTTCCTCGAGCTCACCCCCATTAAAGCTTTCGTGATTTTCGGTACGGGAATTTGGCTTAACACCGATCAACGACCATGTGGTAGATCGTGCACATGGTTCGCTCCTCGGCCTTAACTGAAACGCCAGACTTTTTGATAGGGCGGGCCACACGAAACTTTCTACCGGGAACGTTCCTTCTCAAAGCGACCATTAACTTGTACGTGACAATATTACACGCGCCCTCGACGGAGAACTCCCCGCCAACGTACAGATCCTATTTTTGTCCCAGACTTCTTGTCGACCACAGATGCCCACAAAGTTCGACGGGCTGCCACTGATCACCCGGCACCCGAGGACGTTCCCACCTCGACCACAAACACCTCGCCGAGCTTCCTTCCCCCCGACAGCTCGTATGCAAGCGCGGGGCGGATGCCCACGAAGCGCCGCCGCCGCCGCAGATAATCGATCCTTCGCAACGTCTCGTCCTCATCCGTGGCCCCGTCGCGCCCGGGGATGGCTCTCCGCCGAGTCTCCGCCGCGGTGTGCAGGGTCTTCCGCTCAGACTGGCCGAGCGCACGGAGCTCATGTGGGGATATGGGTGTGCGGAGCCCGTAGTAGAGCCCCTCGAGGACGTCCCAGATCGATACGTGGTTGAGCCCGGCGAGGAACGCCCGTGACGGGACGATCTCCAGCTCCATCATCGGGAGCAATGGGAAAATCAGGACCAGCGACCGTAGCGGGTGCCGTCCGTCGGCGCGGCTTGTCTTGACGGCGCATCGCCGTCTGAGGGCATCGAGGGTGAGCGAGGGGTGGTCGATGACGGCGGCCGACGGGTGCCGCATCACGTCCCACAGGATCGGCGGCCGCGTGTTGGGGTGGTGTGGGACGGCGAGGAACGGGTCCACCAAGAGTTGCATGAAGGATGGATGTGCGGCTTGATGGGCCGCCGATCTTCCCTGCACGTGTGGCGGCAGCGGAGAGCGGTAACGGACACGCCCGTCGACGGTCGCGTCCGCGTCGCTCACCCTCGGGAGCGGCACTGTCCGCAACTCGGGTGCTGGAGGGACTCCCGCTGGCCAGAGGGGGTAATACGAGTGGGGTGGAGAATGCAAGAGTCGCTTTGAGGGGGACCGAAAATCCAGCGTTGAACTCGAGGGGTGCCGTCTACGGTGTCTTTCGGCTATTGGGCTGGATGTCGGAGCTGGAAGATATCGACGCGAATCAGACGACGCGCATAACGGGAAACGGAAGGAAGATCCTCCAAAAGGTGGACATACTACTTGGTTTCGATTGCGAACTGGAAACATACCATACCACGGGTACGGCGTAGTAGAAGGGCACGGAGGATGGATAGTACTTTGTCATGGTGCAAGTTTAGGGCTGCGTGGAGAGCCGCGCCCCTCCGATTGTCGAGGATATATACGCACAGCCGCAGCATGACGCCTCCCCGCAACAGTCCTGGGAGACGACGCTCCGGACCACACAGCTGCGGCGGACCCCGAATTAGCCAAGCCTGCCTGAATGAGGGGGGGGGGGCACAGTGCGGCACATCAGCCCACGCTGCCCGTCGCGGGTACGGGATGAGTCCGAACTGGGAATCGCGATGTGGGCACTGAATTCTCGGAGGATGACATTCGCAGGTGGTGCTGACAAAAGACTTCAGAAGGCCAAGTTCCATTCTCCTACCTGCGCAGCGTCTGGGAAGCTGCAAGTACACATGGTTGCCGCCTCAGCGCTCCTCAGACCACATACTGTGCGCGCAGGGTGACGCCTCTGCGGCTTCGACGCCTGCCACGCACGGGTGTTGTAGGCGGTGCGCAGCATCGCTGATTGGAACTTGTAAGTTTCTGTTTTCGAGCAGGCAGGGCAACCTCCGGGAGTATCAACGTCAGGCAGGACGCACATCCAGGTATCCTCTCAATGTCACAGCTGCGGAGGGCAGGAAAGCCCGTCCCGATTGGGACAACCGCATAGAACTTGTCTGCCAGGAACGGGCGCGGGTACAGAGAGGCACCTTCGGGGACAAATAGCCCGGCCTTTGCGGGTTCAGGAGGACGTGCCGGCCCGCCACTGTACCTCCATGCCTGAAAACCTCTACGAACGCCACGATTCTCGCCGTGGTGGCTCGCATCAACGTGTACCAGGAATTGTGCCAGTGGAGGGGAGCCCATGAGACAGATGCACCTGTTCTACGGAACCCTGACTTGCGGCAGCCTGGACTCGGACCGCATGCAGTGCTGGCTGGCACTCGCGACCGTCCGCGAACAGGCAGCCTCAGTGATGATGGAACTTTCGTGGTGGTCGTGCCACGTGAATGACTGATCAGTAGGACAGGGTCAGATCGTTGTGCATAACAGCACAACGAGGTAGTCGGCGTCGGTACACCTCTTGAAGCGCTCGAGTGAACTGACCGAACGACGATCACAGCGGATTCGCAGGACAAAGATGCTTTGTTGACGTGGAGAGGGTCCACGTCCACAATGGCGATGCATGCGCACGCAGCACGCGTCGCGGGTTTACCATCTCGCTCAGAGGTTTGGCCACCGACCAGGACTATCGCATGCAGGATTTGAAATTGTTCTCTCAGGAGATCGCAACTGTTGCTGGTGCTCACCAGCAATTACACGGAATGCGCGGCACCCGGCGGTCTGATCACACACCGTTGAGTACATGCTCAGTGCAGGGCCTCTGACCGGTAAGCCACTTTCTGCCGCTCTGAAACGTGGCAGAGTCGAACAGCTGCAGACTGCCGTCACTGGCATAAGCTGCGAATGGCCGGTGGACTGGCAAAGCGAAGAACTCACAGAGTATCCCCGGACAGCAAACGACTTGTAAAGCTGTGAGAAGCCCGCAGGGATTTACACGAAGAAGGTCCGGACTGCACGCAGCGACGGACGGATGTTCTGAACTTCTTGGTGAATGTGTGTTCCGTCTCCTAGTCCGGGTCGCCGCGAGGTGAATGAATCGAAGAGATTGGACGCGCGGAGGCGGAAGACCATGATCGCTCAGTCAAAATCAAGCCAGCCACATAGCAGGAAATCAGAAGCGTATAGAGTTCCTAGCAGCGAAGTAAGTGGTCCACGAAGACATCGGCCGCGAATGGCCGCTGCATTGACGAGGCGAAAAGCACCGTGGGCGGCTTACAATGCGCAGCATCGCTCGCGTAAACGACGGTCCGCGCAGGTCCGTGCACCGGGGCCGTTGCAGCGCTGGAGGACCTTTGGGCTCTCCAACCGGGAGGTTGTCTGTAGGACTCGGAGCGCACAATCTGTGGCCAGCTAACCCGACGAAAAGCTCGGTTACGTTCAAGTTGTCGAAGCGCTTGAGCCTGGGGCGTGGACCCAGTGAAGCCGAGGATGATGACATAGTCGAAGTCGTCGATGACACGGATCCTGACTGCCCCGGCATTGGGGACATCGTCGCCGACATGGCGATACGACCGACGATACGGATGTGTGGAGATGGGCAGCGGATTAGGGTAAATGGACGGGGCGCCGGCCCATCAGTTTTATCCGGAAACACCACAGGACGACGTCTGGAAAGATCCGACTCCTGGGGCCCGTCTTCGCGCTAGAATGGACGTCAATAGGGCAATAGCGGGGTGCCGAGCCGGGGCTACCAATCGTACATTAAGCGGTTTCTGCAAAAGGTCATGCGAACTTGTTGGCTGATTACCGTGTCTGGCATTCCGACGATCAGCCAACATGGCCGAGCATCGATGCTAGCTGGTCGTGGAGTCCTGGCATCATGGGGGCTCTCTCGTCAAATCATCAGCGGACGGTCAGAAAAGAAGATATGATTGAATATTCTAGAATTGTGTCATTCATACAGAGGTAGCAAGATTCGTAATGACTGAAAATCGTGTCTGTTGCTTGTCAAGAGCATGTAAGTCGTAGTTATATACTGAAGGTAAACGAGAAAGTAGGCCTCGATGGTGCAAATACATAACAAGTTTTTGGTGCTGGAAATGGCGGAAGCAGTACGTATACGACATAGCACTCGGAATAAATACATCGCCGTCGCACACGGGCCAAGAATCATTGCGACGCTTGGATCATTGATCCCACTATTCTGAGTCTATGGGTCGAAGAGCGATTAATTAACTAGGTTAAACCTGAGAAGGAGAGCTTGTCAACGTACCTTCAGCATGGGTCCTGGTCTTCGCCTGCCGATCTCTTTTGTTACTGTTCCCCGGATGCCAGTCGGCGTACGCGTCGCCGAAGCAGCGACCGCTTTGCTTTCGGAGATGGCGCTGGAGCGCGTCTCTCCGGCTGAACGTCTCCCAGCAACCCCCGACTCTCCCGTAGATAGCGGACGTCTCCCTGATGACGTCGTCTGGAACCCCCTTGGAGCGAGCGGCTTCCTTGGGGTAGCCGCAGCACGTCCAGAGAGGGACGTCCAACGGTTTGGTGTGCGTGGCGATGTGGCGCTTGAGATCGACCATGCGACGACGGCCCTGGACGTAGTTGCAATACGGACACTTCCAGGGGTTGGTGGCAGGCGCCACAGACGAACAGTGCGTGGGGAGAGAGATGGGGTTTTGAGGAGTGGACTCGGGTGTCAACGGAGGCGAAGAGTAGACATGGTACGAGTGCGCCGTGATCCGAGGGGATGGGTTAAAATCAAGGTTGTGGTCAGTGAAGACTGCCGAGGCAGCAACGTGTCGACCGTCATCGACGGAAAGGTTACTAGGCTGCTCGATGCCGCGCCCAGTTATCCCATCGTTCCACACGTATCCACTCGCGCAGTCCCTTGCGATGCTCTCGCTCCCGAAGTCGTCAAGCAAAGGGCAGGCTATCACCGCATCCAGCCCCGCCCAATACGCATGCCCGGGGCTGTTCGTAGTTTGATCCATGCAGTAACTGTGCATTGAGGCTGAGCTGGGATGGGAGGTAGCATTGTCCCAATCGGACATGGAGGAGAAGCACAGTTCTTCAGGGGGAGCGGTTGGATTGAAAATGGTGGTGTCCGGGTACTGAACTAATGGTTGGGACGAAGAACTAACAAAACAAGGTCATCTACGAATGGACGAGGGAGCGCAAACATGATTATTGAATGGACTTACAACTGGTTTTCCAGATACTGGTCGACTGGAGTCATCCAAAGGAATGCAGGGGGTTCTCCAGGCAGCGAAGAGATCTGCTCGGTGAAGTTATCATAGGATGTCGTTCCTAGGGTTCCACATACGAGGCAAGTACCCGAGTCGAGTGGAACATTATAGCTGGGATTCGCGCGGTGCGTATCCGGATAGATGTTGGTGTGGTCGGCTGAACCGAATTCGTCCATAGACCTCATCCTTGGTGTACGATGGTAGGAGGCTCCAGGCCCAGATACAGGGAGAGAAGAGGGGACGGGCACCCTGCGCGTCTGAAGTACTTCGTATTCATAGTATCCTCAGCAGGGAACTTTAAGCCCGCTTGCAGAAGCCAATGAAGCGCCTTCATTGGTGGGAAGAGTGTTATGCAACTTCAGATGAGGGCAGCTCGTGGTAGTCGAACGTTGGGATCTAAGCATCAGCGGGCCGTCAATCATCTCGGAGCCCAAACAAGATCATACTCAATCCAGAGCCACCGGCGCCGGGGAGCGTGCGATATACCGGGCAGGCCGAGGGCTTGCGCCGATGCTGGGAGCCCCGTTCCATTGACCGCCGGGGGTCGTCTGTGGGAGAGGTTAAAGTTTGCGTCGAAGGAAGGATCATAGGCGTGAGATGTCGAATTGAGAGTAAGTTCGCGTGGACACTTGCCAGATTTTGAATCCGATCAGGACATCGCCCCCGGCGTTTGTCGACCACCCATCTTCTTCTTCGACCACATTATGACTAAGTCCGTGTTCCTTCCCTTCCACCCCGATTTCTATGGCACACCTACAATCCTAGTAGGGTTTGCTCACCATAACCGTTTTGGGTGGCTACACACTTTCATTTAATTACGCAGCCGAACTGACCGGCTTTCCGCCGGAGAGAGTCAGCCCAACTTACAAGCGCCACCTCCCAGACTACTTGGGTCCCAATGGCGGCCAAAAGAAGCCGAAGAACCGCGCGTATCCATGCTCATGACTAGTGGCTGGTAAAGGGGGCCCAGGTGTCTAGCAGCTCAACCGTGAACGCCTGAGTCGTAAATGGACCGACAAGTGATTTTCCAAACGTCGCCAGTCGCAGTAATTGGAAAGTTGCAATGCCCGATGGCCTACCAAGCATCGTAAAGAAAGTTGTTTCACAAAGGGTTATCTTTCCCCACGCACCTCGCTGGTCTGTGTTCGGAGACCTCATCCGTCCACACCTCGCTTGCATAGCCTGTGCCACATCGCCTAATCGAAGTTCACAGCAGCAGCGTTGATCTGGAGCTTAATGATGCGCCTGCGATGGATCTGCAAGTACGACTAAGCCTCCAAGTCTCTTGGATTTTCAAATGTTGACACTGTCGAAGAAGCCATGGATCTCGGGAGAAAGGGAAGACGGGATGAAGGAGAAGGGCTACCGAGGCCCCATTTCGGGGAAGGGGCTGAAAACCATGGCCTCGTGCTGGCTGGGTGGGGGCAGGCACGGACCTCGGTTACGCTCGACGCCGGTAACCAGTCATAATGCATCTCGGGATCATGCGGTCCATCCGGATAACGATGTTGTGCGTTACCAATGGCACTGATGACAACGGGCCTGCAATGGTCATAGGATTCCAAATCCGATATTTCCAGCCTATACGGAGATTCTGGATCTGACATGACACATAAACCGAGTCGGTTAGAATGAGCATCATGATATAGAGTCAATGTCACAGACAAAGCACCGGATGGAAAGCAATAGATGCAAAGTTCTCCAAAACCAGCTTTGCAGGCTAAATCTGCAGGCAGCGAATGCATGCACAGCAAACTGCGAGGTCCAATCGCTGGCCCGAAAAGCGGAGGCCAGGATATCCTCTGGAGCCAGGATTGTCCGCACATCCATCGAACTCAGTAGATGTGGTGACAGCCCCGACTAAAGCGCACGGCCGCGGTGGCAGAGCAAGGGTCAGCTGTGCAGGCTTATGCTCTCTGGACATGCCTGCTCCCCAGGTGAGTCACCTCGCACCACATAGAACCCTTCATGCGTGGAAGCCTCAGAGATGGGACGTTCCGGAAGCGTCCCAAGTGCACCCTACACATTCGAGAACGTCGGTGCAAGTGGGTGTGAGAGGAAAACTCTAACCTCACCGGTCAAAGTCCCGGCGGCGTCATGGTAATCCAATGAAAAACTGGTAGGCGGGAGCAGTGCCCACAGTTCTTGAGAGGAATGTGTTTCAACCCATGCTCCAGACCTTGGAATCGGTTGGACTGTACGTACTTTGGTTCCTGTGCACGCCGAATTGTGGTCCGCATCAGACACAACCTCCCCGAATCATGCAATGAGGAGCCCATCCGAAATCCGATGGGGTTGATGGTGTTCCAGCGATACGTTGTCTAGGTGTCCAGTAATCTTGTAACTCATTGGGGGGGGGGAGCCGCTGCTGGGGAGGAAGAGCGCACCGTCATCAGCACCCTGAAAATTGACTGAACGCAAGACACACAATTGCATAACGAAGAGATGAGTCTTGGAATCGAGGAATCTCCGCTTAGCTGAGGAAATTGAAGGGGAGTATCCAGCGAGGATACACAGAACATCGCGGGCTCGCGGGGGCCGTTCTGATGTTCTATCCTGCCACCCTCTGGCCCATTTTTGGGAGGGTCCTGCAGGATGTATACTGAAAACACGCCATGCCGGACGTTATCGGCGTAAGTAAAAAAAACAAAACAGAAACGTTGCCGCCAAGCACGGCCTTTGAGTCCGACGAGATCGCCCGCTGCGCCGGTGTGATAGGAGCGGGATATCCAACTGTCGAGCGCGGCAGCACTTCAGAAGCGCTTGTGGATTTGAAAACCAAAAAGACGTTTCCACTTGGTCGAGGAATGGATCCGGATCCGGACAAAAATGGTTGCCCTCGGGGTTCGATCGATAGCGTGAACCCGAGGGCTGACCGATTTGGGAGGCACTTTGTTGCAGAGCGGCGTCTGGCCGGGCAGATACAGAACCATGAATCGCGGCGAAGTGCAGCTTCTCGCCGGCACATGTAACGCATCTCGAAAGGCTACGCAACGGCTAGATGCGGAGCAGGATCAAGACAGAAGACATTTTCCATGCGCTCAAAACGACACGGAGCTCTCACAAGGTTCACCTAGCATTTGAGCACATGAGCGGTGAGCGGTAAGGTCTACCTCATGCTACAAATCGTCTGCTACAACGGCCTCAGTGGTCCGTATAAGGCAAGTCACCCACAAAATGTCGAGACTCGCTGCCGGATCCTCCCGAACACCGGGAGCATCAATCTGCAGTAGCAGTGCTGATGCACCAGAAACGACGTTTGGCACGATGGATTCCCGGAGAGATTGGACAAGGAATTAGAATTATCCAGCAAACGAGAAGCCAGCTGCATCAAGGGGTTCACAGTTTGCCAATTGAGGGAGAAATCTCTTCTGCCCTTTGACAAACCATCCGAAAATTTAAGAAGGTCGCAGAACGGGAGGGTCATCACAGGGAACCCCGTTGGCGACGCCAATCCAACTGCCCAACAAGGCGCCGTATGTCCTCCATTCTGTCCGTTCACCTGCGTCTACGAACGTCTCAGTGGACAAAGAACTGACAATAGTGAATAATTTGCGGCACGGCGAGGATGCGTCAAGAATTCATGTGTGTTGAAACCCCACGGTCAGGGTGCAGACAATCCACGGCCGCCCAATCACGTCAGGCGCGGACCGTCAGCAAGGCCAGTTACCTGCGCAAAGCAACCGAGACGTCCTATAAGGGGAACATGAATGGGATGGTGTAGTCCACACAATGATGGTCCACCGCCCTCGGTAAACGAAGAGAAGGTTCGAGATTTGGCATTTTTGTCTGCATTTAGCTTAAGGCAGGTTGGGAAGCGACGCTCGTGAGACCGACCGACAGCATTGCGTCTCAAAACCGACCGCCCGCAGAACCCTCCATTGAAGGCTGGCGCGTTTGGGAAAACTGCACTGGCCCCCGCGACAAGCCCCCTTCTTCCCATGCCGTGCTACGCGCCAGGAAGTAGACCGCCTTGTAAATGAAACGGTAGACGCTGCTCCCCGCCCCCCAATGAACGATGGAGCAGCACCACGTGCCCTGCAACAAGCGCAGGTCCATCTTCGGATTTGAGGAAGAAATCGAGGCGACAGCCACGAGACGCACCTCTGGGAGTTAGCGGACAACTTCCCGCGACGGGCGTGACTTTTTCCGCCCTTCGGCCGGTTTGACGTGTGGAAGAAACCGTCTGGGCGAATTCCGCAGGTTCAATCGCTGAGCTGCACATCCGGGAACAAGAGAGCTGTCGGCCGGCGACGTCGATATCCGCGGTATGCACTTGACGTATTCCACCATCCTGATATTGGCTCAGTTTTGGAAGTCAACATTTCCCGTGAGCCGGATGCTGGGATATACCTGCCAGATATGATGGCATCGATATCCGGATGATACGAGGGCTGTGGAAAGTGGTGAGAACGGGCGATGAAACATGATAGAGTTCAGGATAATTCGAACGATACTTCGCACCGTGGTGGGGATATGAGCACTCACAAGCAAGGTTGACTTCGTCGACCTTACTGAGAGCATGCGAAAAGATCCCTCAGCGTCTCCATTTATATGGATGCTTTCCTATGGACCACATAGCATACTAATCATGATGACAGACGTTATGAGACTTCATGAACCCAATCATCAATGAGATAAGCGCTGACTTGGGCCGACGAACATGATGGAGAATCAGAGTCTTGCGAGCGACTTGCTAACGCTGAACCTGTCAAATGGATATTCATAATTCCGATGAAGATCCCCGCAACAATCAAGATTTCTGAATGACAAGGGCAGAAGGGCACGAACATACATGTCGTATCAAAACATAACAAGGAGCATCGCACTCTAGCGAAATCAGTCCGCCGCGGACGAGCGGGAGGTCCAGGGTATGTAAGTGGTCAACGTCGCGCGAGACGCAGGAACCTCGCTGCTATACGGATATTTCAGTATCCGTATACAAAGGTGTCTTTGGGAAACACTCACATAACAGCTCCCACGATAAATGAATGGAATGCCTGAATCCTGTGGTCAGGCTAGCGCCAGCCTATTGGGTCCTTTGCCTGCTCAGATAAGGTTTGCCCGGGTGACATTTGAAGAGAAGACGAAGCGCGGGGACAGTGTCATCGGCAGGCTATAACGAGAGGTGTGGAGCCTTGAGCATCGCTTGGAGCTGAGAAGGGGTCGGAAAGCTGGCAGGACGGATCACTAACGAAAGCCAGGAAGTACGAAAGGATAACTTGCATTCGTCGAGGTCCCGCTGTAGCGCCAACTAGCTAATTCCTCGGGTATCGCGGAGGGATGCTTCCAATCGTCGACGTCATTATGCGCGCATCGATGTCCCAGTATAGGGCCATCTAATATCGCCAGTGTGCCCAGCCACGCTGCGCAGGGAAGGTTGGGGAACAGCGGCAGAACTTGGATGTATGCCGGAGTCGAGCTCCCCATTGAAGGCCCACTGGTGCCGAACCCCGGACAAAGGTTAAATCGTCCGTCTGACAACGATGATCATGGCAAAGAACTGCTCAGATTTCTCGGATTCGTCCGCCTGCCACGAAACAATCTGCTCGTGCGCGAACCACAGTTCGCCGAGTTCCACAGAACGTGATGCGGCCCTATCGTCCGAATATGTCAGCTCCGAGCAGGCGAAGGATCGTGAAATTTGAAATACAAGGCTAGTGCTACGGACCTGGGGTTCCATTACATCGGTTATTGAGGGTATGGTCAACTTCGAACAGCCCAGAGGCCAGGGAACGGGTGAGCGGCCCTCTGCCCGCCCGATTGCTCGCAGTTGACCTTCTCGTTTGGCAGGCGAGGCGATTGCGTTAGCATCAGGAACGTGTTGCGGTTGGTCGGATCCTGAGCTTATCACGGTTTCAGGCTTCTCCTGCGCTACAGACCGCAGATAGAGCGTTCCCTCTCAGACCATGGACGATGTCGGTATAGGACGAGCGACGATCCTAGCTTCGTGAAGGCGTTGTGAGCATCCTCGTACCCTCCATTCTTTGGGAACACAGCAGTCCGTTCGCGCAAGTCACCAGATTCTCCGAGATACCAGACGACGCACCCTCGATACGCTTTCCAGCGGTTGGACGGTTTCTGCGTGATATAAACGAACAGGTTAGTTGAGCTGGAGATCCCTATACCGATCGTCGGAGAGATGCTGACCGTAGCAGGATTTCCTCCCTAGTTTACAACCATGAACTCCACCAGAGTCAATGGCCGAGTTTGAGTCGTGCCGTCGCTCTCGCAACCTCATGTTGAACAAAACGCCTAAGCGGAATGAATACCGATATGGAACTAGAAGACTCACTGGTCACGAGCACCCAAGTACGTTGAAGAAAGCGGTTCTCTCGGCAACCCGGCTCCTTCGGAGCCTCTGTTCAGGAAAGTTTTGACGTCGTCGATCGCGGCGATGGGACCCCACACCCAGTGTGAGCAACATGCTAGCCCTGTAAATTTGCCTCCAAGTTGGAGAATCTGACCAAATGGGGGTGGATCAAGTTTGCTCCAATAAAAAGCAGAGACACCTCACATACAACCACCGTTGTCCGAGTTCTAAGAGATTCTAAGCGCATATATGCGTAGTACAGATCTGTGGGACACAACTCCACGTGCCGCCGTCGTCAGCCTACAAGTCGTATATTGTATACAGGAGAAGATCAACATACCATTCATGTTCCTCGAGGTATTCCTTGTGGCACAATCCTTGGTTGGCGAAGGTTCTGCAAAACTCAGGAAACTTCAAAAAAAAAAAAAGGAAAGAGGACAATTTCACTCACTGTGGTTGCTGTCTGGTAGCGAGCCGACTATCCGCCGCGAAGGACCCTATCCGATGGTGGTCGAACAATGTCCGGGGACGTCTTCGAGAGTGGGTCGGAAAGAGATGAAAAAGACCGGTTCCAAGTTGTTGTTCGGTCGCCGTTCCCAGTTCGACGTCAATAAGCGCCTATGTTCAGGTTTGGGCGCTCACGCATACATTCGGCGCTTATGTACCGGGGCTGGGATGCTCGGACTGGTTGCGTACCCCAGCCCACTTCTCTCCTTCATGCCCTGTCATCTTCCTTCCTGGCGTCGCCTTCACATATTATAAACTACTCAGATGGCTTGAGCGGACGGACGACCACCAGTAGTGTAGAGCAGAGCTCGAACAGTGACCACTTCAAGATAGCCCCCGACAGAGGCCCTGGCGTGTCGGTCAAGGACTTCATTTGTGAGTATTTCTTCTTTCCTGCGGAATGCTTCTCGGACTCATCATGGCAACCCAATCGCTGCGGTATCTTCCAACCCCCGATGAACCTCGTTCGCAAGACAACTTCCCCGCTACCTCGATGCATGCTGCGCACTGCCGCAGCTCAGATTGTACACCCCCCAGTCATTTCATCTGCAAAGTCGCATGAAGCACCTCAGCCACTGATGCGAAGAGTGTTTGAAGATCCCAAGAGCAATTTGCCAACCAAGTACGTGCCCATCTCAAATTGCCTACCTTCTTTTGCGGAGCGCAGTCCCTCGAAGCCATGCAAACGGAGATGGCCTGGAGCGGCGCCAAGTTCCTTGGACATGTATGCATTATCATGACTCCGCCAATATTCTGGGTCTGATGGTGGTCCAAGAGAATCGTCGGAACGTTGGACGGGATCGTTCGAAAAATCTACTCCATCAAATCGCGTTTCCGTGTACTGAACGTCCACTTTATTGCCTTGCGATCTAAGGAGTTTCTTTGGACTAAGTCTGACTGACTGCGGCGCGGATACTTGACTGTGTGCGCCTTCTCTTCCCTGCCTGCGCAAGTTGTCGGGTGCAGAGGAACTGACGCTGCGTCGACGTAGGTCTCTCCCGTGCGGCCGTTCGATGAGGGAGGGAGCCTTCCATGCGGCGACATTTTACTCCTCGCCGCCGATTTCGTAATCAAAGACAAGAAGCATCCAAGCATCCGGAGGGGTGCAAGGGAGTCACCTCTGCTGTCGGCGATTCTCCAGCGGAGTGACGCGTCGGCGCCGAGGCTGTGATTTCAAATAGTCATTGCGGTGCGTCGTAACTTGCCTTTTACAGCCGCCAATTTCCTTAGATGGTGATGTTGTTGAGCTTACTGAATGATGGCTTGCGTCGGAGGGGTCATGCACGTCCTTGAGTCTGTGGCTGAGAACCGTGGCGGTCTTCGAAAAGCGTCTTCCAGGGCACGGTTGTCCCGCCTCGTCCTGACTCACGCTGAGTCTATAGTTACTCCTCTGGCGGCGACGTGGAGACTCTACCACAAGCAGTGATACCGACCTCAAGATACGATTCCCTGTGGAAGTCGCAGCCTCTCGGCTGCGCTCTTGTCCGGGCGCTATAGCCCTCTTGGGCATGTCTACTTAATGGGGCCTGTGTGTCTTCTCCATCCCCCAATCCGCCCCCACATTGTGAACGAGCCCACCATCCACATAGCATAGCTCGAATCAGGCAACACCCCCTCAGCCCTTATCACCACCATCCCATAACAATCTCAACAATGCCAGGCAAACACGTCCACTTCCTCGACGTCCCCGCCACGCCCTCATCAACATTCTCGAGCTCGACGCTCGCTTCCTCACCAGGGCCAGTGACTCCCCCCCAGCCCTTCCGCTCGCCCGCATCAACAAAATCGAGCCTCGCCCCATCAGCACACTACGCCCCAAGCGGGATCTCGCTGCACCCCGTCCTCGCGCGCCAACCGGGCGCCCCAACACCCCTCCTCTGGGACATGTCTTCGCCCGCAGAGTCCGCGCTCCCGCAGCACCCCTCTGTTCCCAAGCGTCTCACCGACACACTCGTGTGCGAGCCCGCCTCGCGTCCGCCGCTGCCCTCGCTCGCGATCGTCTGCGACTACCTGCCCTGGGCGATCGTCGTCGTGCCCACCCCCGGCGCGCTCTGGGCCGCGCCGTATGTGACCGTCGGCGACGTCCTCCACACTCTGTACCGCACGCTCCGCCTGGGGACGACGGAGCACGAGCTCGGCGCGCTCGAGCCTGGGCTGCGAGGCCGCGTCCTGCACGCGTACGCTGGTCGCTACCGCCGCGTCGCCGCGCCGAGGGAGCGCGAGGCCGAGAAGGCGAAGGGCGTGAAGCGCGTCGACTACTTGTGCGACCGCACGGCGTTTGGCGGTTTCGCGCCTGTCCCGGGGGGCAACCCGGCGAAGGGCCTTGCGCCGGGCACGGTGTGGGCGCTGCAGGTCGCGAAGCCATGAACGGGCGTGCTGCTTGCTCTTCGTTCTTCGCTGCTGCCCTCGCTTTCGTCTTCGCCTTCGCTGTCGCTCGCCCTCACCGCTTCACCGCTATCTCGTCGTCGTCGCTCTCGCACTCCCCTGCCCCCAATACCCCGTCTCTGCTACCCGCGTCGCTGCTCGAACATATCCTGCACCGTGGTCGTTCCTCTCGTCGTTACATATGCAACACCAACATCACTGGACTCTTGGACCCTAGCTGAACTCAATGTACAAAATAGATGTACCATACATTATGTTGATACCCATCCTCCCTTCGCATCTCAGATCCACAAAACACTCCCCTTACGATGATGCTCCTCGATTCTGCTACGACCAATTTAAACGAAGTCGATTACCTTGTACCTTGATGTACATTTCATCAATATAGTGTCTTGTGTAATATATCAAAGCTCACGAATGTTGAAATGCTACGCCGTCGCCGTTCTGTGAACAAGAGTCGATAGTTGATGGATGCGGACTACTCCGTCGTTGTCTCCGGAAGTCAGTACTTTGCCATCCGGAGAGAACGCCAGGTGCTGCACAGCGCCCGTGTGTAGCCCCGGGAACTCCGCCGCGCACGATGTGTCAGCCGTCCTCCACAGTCGCACTGGTGCTAGCGGACTCGCCGGCCCTGTGGCGATGTACCTCCCGTCCGGAGAAAAGCACCCGCTCTCCAACGCACCGTCCCGCTTGTCGACGGCGAGAGACGCGACGTGTTTCCCCGACTCCGTATCCCAGAGCCTCGCGGAGCCGTCCCACGAAACGGAGAGCAGGGACGCGCCGTCGGGAGAGAACGCGATCGCTCGCGCGGCATCCGTGTGGTGGCCAGCCAGGACGGCGAGGAGGGCGCCCGTAGCGAGGTCCCAGATGTGGATGGGGATGCGTCCGAGGCCGCCACGACTATGATGGGTAGTAGCGATGCGCCTGCCCTCGGGGTCGAACGAACACGTGCTGGCGACGTCGCGTTCGTAGCCGTAACCCGAGAGGGACTCGGATGCGTGAAGAAGAAGCCTCCTTGGTTCTTCGTTCGCGAGGGGCCTCCAGACGGCGCAGCTGGACGTCGACGTCCGGAATGTCGATAACCAGGCGAGGTACTGCGCGTCTGCGGAGAAGCGGAGGCGCCGGAAAAGAGAGGGTCGGGCCACAGCATCGTGGAGCACCTCGCGCTGCTCGAACGACACAGAGTCCCAAACGCGCACCGTGCCATCGTCGGATGCCGACGCGATCAGTGCACCGTCGGGGGACCAGGCGCAGGTGGTGACGGCGGCGGCTGCGTGCCCCTCGAGTGCGGCGGCTTTGCGTACGCCGTCGGTGCTGATGTCCCAGACAGCCAGCATCCGGTCTCCGGCGGACACGAGTCGTGAGTCTGAGCGGTCTGGAGAGAGGGCGAGGTCGTTGACGGAGGTTGCGTGCGCCCACCATTCGTGCAGGATGGAGTCCGACTGAACATCCCATACGATGATCGTTCCGTCCATGGAGGAGGTCACTACCCGTTTGCTGTCGTGAGAGGGGAGGAGGCAAGATACGAGTCTTTCGTGGCCTGGCGCCAAGCCTCGTAGTGCGCTTAATTTTGCTGGGACAACAAGTCGATTATTCATTGTTGCGACGACTCGGAGAGGTGAGGCAGAACTTGGACTTACTGCGCGAGAAGTTCTTGAAAGTGACAAGCCCCCGACCGCTCATGCCCGGAAAAGCACGCCTGGTCCTCGAACGCCAAAACTCGGCTCTCCCCACCCTGACCCCAGCGACGGGGCCGCTGCATACGAGGCCGCACAGAGGAAAGCTCAGGAGCACCTCGTCCAACGCTCTGCATGCCTCCGATGTGGTGCTGCCCGAGAAGAGGCGAGGGTCGAGAACAGCGCTGGAGCGCAGCCGGAGCTCTATTTGCACGTCTACCTTGCGGGTTCGATCGGTGAGGTCGAGGATCTTCACTGCGGCCTGTACTTCTTGCGGAAAAGACTCGCTGTCTCCCTGCCAGGGTCCCCACCGTGAAATTACGAGCGTTAATGATGTCAGGTGGAGGAGGGGGCGTATCGACTTTCCCAACAATCCTAGCGCAGTCATCAACATACCGTGAAATAAAAAAACAATCATTCTGGTAACTGACTATGATAGTCTGTTACTGTTTCGGGTCCGCCGCCGGGCCTGGGTGTGGACTCCGTGAGGGGTACAACGAGAGTGTTCAACGTGTCCACACTAGAGCCCAGCAGATATTCAACCACTCGGATGTCCACATATAGGCCAATCTTCGAGAAAAGAAAACTGTTCAGCCTCTCATGTATGCACAGAGACGACAGGTCGGAAACACTCACGTGCAAAGTTGTCAAGGGCGGGAATTGGGCGAGGATCCTCCGACTTGCTTGGGAGTGTTGCGGAGAAGTTTTATGAAGTGAAGTGCCAGAACAAGACATGGTATGGATGCTTGTAAACGCTGAGACGAGCCTTATGAAGTCGAGGGTGTTCTTGAAGTGGACACCAGACAGCTCCAGATCCCGGATGCGGCCGCGGTAGAGTGTCCTGTAGCACGATAGGGTAGAATGATGAAGTGTGAGCGGCCTAGACCGCAAGGTCTCGCCTGGCACCTTCATTTCCCACATACGTAGATTGGGAAGACGCGAAAGAAGGTCCACAGGGATGACCTCGAATACGGGGATGTTCGGTTTGGAATAGTCATACGGGGGTCGGAAGGAAAGGGAGACCTTCTGGACAAGAGGAGGGACCCAAGGATGCAAGTCTAGAAACTCTCCAGACAACTCCAGCTGTGGTAGATTGCGGATGACAATAGCGGTGAACAGATGGTAGCGAGTACGAGGTAGGAACTCGCGGCATGTGAGTGAGAGATCACAGAGGGACCTTGCGTCGTTGCCAGATTGGTCGATAATCTCTTCCAATAGCTCGATCGAGAATATGGGAAGAAGGGTCATAGATGTAGATGGATTAATGCGCGAGGGGCCGGGAATAGTCTGGGATAAGTTAATGAGGACATTGAGGAGGTGTTTACCTCGTCCGCTTGCTGAGATCACTGGTTCATGCGCAGCTGCGGCCTGACAGGCTGCTGAGTCAGCAGGTCGGCAATGCTGTTGTGGCCAGCTGGCTTGACCGTCGTCCCCCACTATGTACCTCTGAGCGGGAAAGCCGAGCAGAGTGGTCCCCGCACCACTGTGCCACTTCTCTCTGGTCGTTGAGAGCTATCATCACATCTTGTATCGACTTTTGACTCTGGCGCACTCCCTTGAAACTTGAAACTGTGCTTCGATACCTCATGCTGTACTGACCGTCTGTGCAGAATTTGGGCACGGAACTTGAGCAGCATATGTCCCTACGGCTTCGTGGACGTCTCCTTGGGCTACCGAGAGGATCACCATTGGCACTGGCGGGACTTGTTCAGATGCGAAAATTTGCCAGGGCTTGAAAGCAAGCTACCATTGTCGGTGTGGGGACACTCGATGCAACCGATGTGTACCCCTTGTGTCCTAGGATTGGCAAGACAAGCGGTTGAGGGGGCAGGGCAGGGAGAAGGCGGTACAAGGAGGATTCTCCATGGTGCGTCGTTCCTTCACCAATTTCGACCAATACTCTCAGATAGTCAGGGTACAAGGTGCCCTCTTCGAGTCGGTATGTGCTCTAATTCAACACGGCGCTGCCTGTGATTCACGTAAGACCTGTGTTCCGTTACAGCGCAACTGCTCTACGCCCGACTAGACGTACACTGCACCCAGCATGAGCGTGCATCGGTTCTCAGGATGATCGAACCTTCTCTGTGTATCACTTGGACGATGGTGGCTCGTCTCAGTCTGTGTAGCTACTGTTTCTGGTCCTAAAGTTTCTTGTACCCCAGTCTTGTTTACGGGTCTCTGGGAATCTCATGGGCGGGTCTGAACTGAAAATCAAAATCCTCATCGTTGGAGGCGGTACCTGTGCGGAACTTGCAGGCTGGCCAACTCGCGGGCGCAACGTTTACTTCCAGAAACATTTTTAATGTGGTTTTCTGTGATCTATGCTGAGCGATGCATAGCCATCTCTCTGTGCTGCAATCTTGACGTGGCTCCACTGGTATCCCTATGCCTGTTGTAGCGTACTTCCATACGGACTCCCCTTACCGCTGAGACTCACTTTTGCTTCTAGTCTGCATGGGCCCTTGCTCGACGTCGAGGCCTGAGGTTTTGCAGGAACCTATGACCGTCCTCCCTCCACGCACATAGGTCATCTATCGTCTGCCTTGGGAGACAAGCAGGAACCGAGTGGCCGTGCAACACTGCAACCAACCGCCGAATGGGAACGTGCCGTGCGAAACATGTGCTGGCAGCGCGCCTCCGACACGCATATCCCAGCCTTCGAATCGTTCCATGAACTGAAACTGCTCATCGCCTCCAGCTTCGGCTCTGGCTCAAGAGCTGTTCCGTATCGCTATGATCTACCGGGTGATGTCTATCACGATGCCGCGTTATATACCCCACCCAAGGTTGCTGAATCTCTGTCACCTCGAACCGCCCTCCGAGCTCGACCTCGTCCCCACCCACCTTTTCCCCTTGCCTTCCCATCCCTTCCCCCTCATCCCCCGCTCTGCACATCATGAACGTCTCCCTGAAGGCCGTCCTTCCCACTACCAGGCGCAGCTCGACGTGCACTTCCACCAAGTCGAGCAAGTCGACGAAGACTAAAACCAGCAAACGCAAGCCTGTCCGGAGGGCACTGATCGTCGGCATCATGTACCGGAACAAGGAAGGGGAGACGCTGCTGTTCCCACATAGGGACGCACAGGCATGGCGGGATATCCTTGTTGGTGAGCTTCGCCTTCGATTTCTACGCGCATATATGCATCTGGAAGTACAAGAACTCGGGTATCTCATATGGAATCAATCCCTCTTTTTGCTTCCAGAGAAGTACGGCTACAAGAAAGACGACATTATCATGATGCTCGACGACGAGGACACTCTTCAGGATCGCAAACGGGCTCACCTTGTTCCGACCAGGGAAAACCTCGTGAGTTTGATGATATCTAGACTCCCTCTGCCTCTCGATTATCCAGCTTATCCGGCTTTGTTTAGCTTCACCAGATCCGGTCCTTGGTGGCGGACGCTCGTTCCGCAGATAGGTTCATGTTCTATTGTGAGCGCTGGCCTTCTGTTTCGCTTTTCGTGTATGATGCTGATATCCTTGACCAAGACGCGGGCCATGGTCAACAGATAGAGAACATGAGCAAGAATGAGGACGATGGCTTCGATGAAGGTGTGTACTACTAAATATTCTCTATGTTCACTTGCCGACAATCGAGTTTCTGTGCACAGCCATCGTGCCCTATGCTCCAAACGGCGACGCAGAGCCTATTCTCGACGACGTATGTTAACTCTGATCGTGATCGTCGTGTTGATAGGTGACTGACCTAGTACGATGCCAGGACCTCCGGGATCTCCTGGTCGAGCCGCTCCCTGTCGGCGCCGCCTTGACAGCCATCTTCGACTCGTGTTGCTCGGGCACTCTGCTCGACTTGGAGCACTACGCTTGCAACAATGTTTACTTCCCGTGGGTCAACAGGGGCAAACGCGATCTTCGCTCGCCGAATCGAGCCCGCCTCCGTAAGTGACCGGTGCTCACTTTCGCACGGATGGAGTTGCTTATTGCTCTACACAGGGCGTAAGAATGGTTAGTACCTTTCCATACTCATTTTCGGCGCAACGAGTCGAACGCTAAAGTTGGCTGGGTAGACGTTTTCCTGCAGGCTAAGGTTGAACTAAACTCATCCTACCAAACCTCCATCGCCGGGACAGGTGCGCATGTGGCCCCCTTCCACATTGGTCGATCAGCACGAGACAGTACTAGTGACGCAGCTGACGGGCCCCATATTTTGTCCAGACGACACACACGTCGATGCTCCCGTCCTGCCGCATCAGGCAGGCTGCCTGCGAATCTGCGAGCGGACGCGCTCCAAGTCTGACGCGATCATCAAGCACGACCAGGTTATCCAGGACACAGGTGTGAACAAGAAGGACGGACGGCGCTTCGTCGTCCGCTCCTCGACGCTCGAGGTCCCCCGCCGCGGCCGCAACAACTCGCTCTTCGAAAATGGCAGGAAGTCGCCGCGCCGCGTGTTCTCCCTCCCGCACACGTTCTCGTTCAAGCGCTTCTTCGGCAAGCCGCCGCAGTGCGCCGAGCCCGAGAGCTACCTCCAGTGCGACGGGTTCAGCTGCAGGCCTGAGCAGACGAGGACGAAGCCGCATGTGGTCAGTGCTAGCACGTTGTTTGATGTTGCGGTGATGGCTGACGGGGTTGTAGATCTCGATTTCGGCTTGTCAGGACCCCGAGAAGACGTGGGATTGTAAGAAGGGGCTTACTCTGACGCAGGTGAGTACGAGCACGCAAGTCGTCCGTGTACGAGGCAGCTATTGACCGGATGCTTGTGCAGGCGATGATCACGTTGCTGAGTGAGCGAATGAATATCCGTTATCCATCTGCTCGCGCGCACTCACGCATTCTGACCCTCTCTCCTTAGAAAAGTGCCCCAACATGCCCGTCCGTCGGCTCATCGAGCAAGCTGGGTACGTGTCTGTGACGTTTTCCGATATTTCCGCTGAGGCTGTTTACTTTTCACTGGATCAGGCACGGCATGCATAGCCAAACTACCTTGAAGCTGCACCGGTGGAGTCAAAAGAAACTGAAAGCGTGGCGCGCTCATCACTCACCCCGAGAAGAGTTGGGGGCGCAGTTCGAGATCTTCGACAGCCCTATGCCACAGGTACGTACCACAGCCCGAGCCCGAGGTTCGTTGCAGAGATAGAACTCATGTTGCGTATGTGTTTGTGTGTAGATTGGGAGCACAAACGTCCTGGCAAGTTGCTCTGGTTTTTGGTGGAGGGTACCTGCTGACTATGAGCTGCAGACTGTGCACGAACCGTTCCGCGCGTGAGGCGTCATGCCGCTCGCCCATCTCTTTCTGTCTTCCCGGCATCATAGCCTCAAGTGTTTTTGGCGTATTTTTTCAATGAGCTCGGACAAATTTCGATATGGACGTTCATCCTGGACCACCTAACTATCAACACACGCACATACTTGTCCTTGCGGACCACATATGATTCGGCTATGCCTTTTGATGTGTTTGGTTGTTTTTTTTGAATATACCCATGTACCCTACGATCCATGCAACGACTACATGGAACTACATACCCCCTTCCACTAAAATCTTCTTGGTCTTATTCTAGGCTCCGATGTACTACAGGAATACTCAGGCTGATCGTGCACAGCTCCGAGCTTCGGAGCTGTGAACTCAAAATATTTTTCTGTGCTCATAATCAAAGACTTACTGAGAGTGCTTGGCATGTTCAACCCCTCTATGCATGTTAGCGACATGCGGAGGGCGGCTGCGGTGGCGTGAGACTTTGACGCGCCGGCGTTGAGTATTGACGTGTTCAATATTTCCTTTCGAGGAATGGCGGATCAAGGCGCCTGGAAAACTGGCGCGCGGAATTCGCTGGACTCATCTGCACTCGTCCGCCAGTAACCACTGCCACAACTTGTTCGCTACTCCCACATTCTAGTGTTACAATGGTCTCTCGGGCCTGCTACTACCTTCGCAACCCAAAGAAAGGCGGCACCGGCCGGCTTCCGATGTCATGTCGCGATCGCGAGGCTGGAGTCTGAAGAGTTGCGAGCAGGAAGCAGGGACCGAGCGGTAAGTGGCTGAGTATCAGCCGGCGGTGAGTGGACGCCTACGCGATCGAAGGTTCATGGCGCAGCTAAATCTCATCTGTTCCTGTCAGAAAGCAGTTCAGTTCCTCTCATCGCGGCGGCCCTGCTACATCTCTGGTGCGTTATCGATTATTCTCGGCCGTTGCATCGCCGCAATACCCTGATCCTTCTTAACAGCAGGGATACGCGCTATTTGGAGTGGTCGTACGCTGTGCGGTCCTATGTTTTGAGTCAATCATGTACACTCGCCTTATGATGGCTTATCGAAAAACTCATCGACCCGGTCGCCGGTTACTCATTATCCATATATCTGAATCTACATTTTATCTCATTGACTATCATGTACATCCACTTGGTTCGTAATACAGATTTTACAACCATTTTCACCACTGGGTAGGTACCAGCACCGTGATCCAACGTAGCAGTGACAAGGGGAGTCCGGCAGAGCCAAGCCTGGCGGCCACGGAGTCCTTCGGGCTAGATAGTGCTGCCATGAATCGTCCTGATCAGCATGCTTACTGCGTTTTTCGTAGTCCCGGTGAGCACCTACATCTTACCTCGTGACTGGGAGGGCGTCGTCTGACTCTCCCGGCCATCAATGAGCGGTGATGTTCCCGGTGTCCTCTGTCACCTTCCTTCATGTTCAACCACTCCAGACCACTGGCACCGTAAGAAAGGGAACTTGGGCCCCGGGTATGCGCGCCACGCCTTCTCCTAGAAGCTTCGTGAGTGTTCTCCATGCTTCGAAGGCGTCGTTGGGCTTCTCGCGCTGAACAGTGAACACAGCATCTGGGTGTCCACAGCACCGAAGAGTTCGATGTGCGCCTGTCCTGCAAGCGGTCTGTGTTTCGAAGCGCTATGGCAGTGGATTGTAAGTGCACGCTCGCACGGTTCAAGATCCTATTGTCCCCCTCGCAAGGGTATCGGGGTTACCTCATGCGTATGCGGACTCCACTTTCCAGCCGGGCCCAGGCCACGTGTGCATGGGCTCTACGGTTCCAGACCAGGAGCTATATTGTGCATGGTTTGTCCGTTCATTCTCTTGGCATGCTTTGTTCCAGTCATAATGCGCAGGACGTAGGCCTCCGGCAGCCCATGCTTTCCAGATTTCATTCATGGAGCATCTTACTGCCATAGGCGCCAAATCCCACTTTCACACAACAGGGTCCCATACGGTGGTGCAGACAGCCTTCTGGGGGCAATCAAGGACGCATGCAATGTGGTCAGTGCGCTTTGCGGACAGGGATCTGTTGCCTGCCTACTTGTCAGGTAACGATGCACTACTAGCCATGTCCCTCGACTTACGTTCCGAACTGCACAGGTAGTCTGATCTTCGGATAACTTGAAGGATTACGTGCGCCTCCTCTTGCCACCGGATCTGTAGTCAAGGCTTTGTTATAACTCTGAGTACATTATACGACCTCAAGCTCTGCGTTATGGCATCCGTGGTGGGTTTTTAACACAGTGTCCTGCGTTTCTGGATCGTGTAACTTCGCGTGAAAAGGTGCATTTGGGGAGTTGTGATGCTTGTATGGCTCGCCTTCCCCATTTTTTGAACCGGGCCGGGTGGCGCGCCTGAGGCGATCTCCTGTGACCTAGCGTGACTGATAACACGTGGCCGCGTGTGTTGAAGCTCCGGGGCATCACCATCGTGTAGTCCCCATCCACCACGGTCGGCCCAAGAGTCCGTTCTGGCTTGCATTGCCTCTCTTTGAGAAATGTTGCCCATACCATCAACATGCTATGCATGCTTGTACTCGTATAGCTGTGTCCTGCAGCTTCGCGCGGCGAACCATGGACCGGGCCTCTGAGTATCCAGTAAATAATTGTAACAGGTATGTGTCAATTGCAAGGAGACTGCACCACCCTCTCATCCCCTGCCCTCCCGGACCTCCCTGACCTCCCTCCCATCCCTTATTCCTCTCTTTGCACTTCCTTCATTCCGTTCGCGCCATCCGCAACCAAGGACTCCTTCCTATCTTACTCCACCCTCGTACGAGATCACCGTGCTCTCAAAACCCCTCCGCCGCAGGACCAAGCCGCCATCCACAGCGATTTGGACAAACCATTGAACTCAAGGGCCGTCACACGCAGTCCAGCCTTGAAGGCGTTGCTCATCGCATCCGCTGGCAACAACACCAAGGGGCAGACGTTGCTGACCCCACATCGGGACCCACATCGGGACGCGCGGGCTTGGCGCGAGAGCTTGATCTGTGAGTTGGTTCAGTTGCCTCCGGGCC
The DNA here is from genome assembly GCA_022814645.1 of Ganoderma meredithae. Classification (NCBI taxonomy): domain Eukaryota; kingdom Fungi; phylum Basidiomycota; class Agaricomycetes; order Polyporales; family Polyporaceae; genus Ganoderma; species Ganoderma meredithae. Next base: position 103,614 of record JAKLMY010000044.1, on the reverse strand, counting down.
ACATGGGCCACAAGTGTTTTCGGGCGGTTTGCATGTTGGGGCGTATCTGTGTGTTTGGGCCGTTACTTCTAACCCTGTATGGCTACATGGCCCACGACATTACCATGGTGCTCGACGACGACGAGACCCTTAGTGATCCCGGGCGGGCACACCTGGTCCCGTCGAAGGAAAATATCGTGAGTCCAGTTTCACACATCTCCGGAGACTGTCTCCTGGGTTTCATATCATGCGTATTTAGATTGCACAAATACAAAAGTTTGTAGCCGGAGGGCAACCTGGGGACAGGTTCATGTTCTACTGTGAGCACGGTTTGTTCATCTTGTCGTCTCTTCGACTCCAAGCATTGATTCCATTTCTCTGGCAAAGACAATGGTCATGGAGTACAGATCGAGACCCAGGACAAGGACGAGGAGGATGGATGGGACGAAGGTACGCACTCCGTGGTCGCGAGGACCCTCACTCACCGTCATGGTCAGATTCTCCAGTTATTGTTCCCTACGCGCCCGATGGCAGGGCCCATCACATCCTCGACGATGTATATTCCCGGGCTGACCGTAAGGCCTGCCGATGACTAATTGGAATTTCATCTCAGGAACTTAGAAGACTTCTCGTGGAGCTCCTCCCTGCCGGGCCGCCTTGACGGCGATCTTCGACTGCTGCCAGTCCAGCACTACACTCGACCTGGAGCACTACGCCTGCAACAACGTCCCTTTTCCGTGGATCAACAGGGGACCACGGCACCTCGGCGGACCGCTCCAGGCCCATATAAGTGCGTGATCATCTCCCATTTCCATCGGTACTACTTCTGAACCTATATATGTAGAGCGCGCCACCCGTAAGTGGAGTGCGACATCTTACAAGTCAGAACGACAGTAGTACTCACACTTCCATGCAGCCCTCCATGATTCGCTCCTGCAGAGATTGGAAGCCGACAGTAGCACACAACGCGATGCAGCGGGAGCCGATGTTGCTCCGGGTCGTTCAAACCGCGGTATCCTAGTCCAGATCCGCGCACGCACGGTGGATGCCCCACCTCGCCGCGGAGGGACGAGGATCCCGTGTCGGGCCTCCTCCACCGCCGTCCACGGCAACAGCGCATGGCTGCAGCACGGCGAGCCTGAGAGCTTTCTCCAGAGCGATGGCGCCAGCTGCCGGCGGGAGGAGGGGGAAGCGCGGACGGGGCCGGACGTGATGAGTGCGTTACTGCCCACATTGACGAGTTTGTGTTGACATCGGCGTTGCTGTAGATCTCGATCTCGGCGTGCCAGGACGGCGAGCAGACGTGGGACAGCCCGAATGGAGTGACGTTCACGCAGGTGAGTAGAGCACGGAATGCGCACGTTCGATTTGTCGACGTGCGTCAAATACTGACGCGTTACGTCCGCAGGCCTTGATCCGGTTGCTGAGTAAGTCGGCCGGCTAGTGTTCGATAGCCTGCAGTCGGGGACTAGTATGTTTTTGCTTTTTAGAGGAAGACCCCCACATGCCTGTTCGCCAGCTCGTCCAACGTGCGGGGTGTATTATATTCCAAGAGGCTACCCAGAAGCTTCACCGCTATTGCCAGAAAGAGCTGAAGACGCGGTGGGCCAGACCCTGTCCGAAGAACGAAGTTGCACTATGGCCTCGATACGAGATCTTCAACAGCCCCAGACCGCAGGACCGCAGGTGCGTTGGCGCGGGGGCGGGGCCCGCCGGGGGGGGGGGGGGGGGGGGGGGGGGGGGGGGGGGGGGGGGGGGGGGGGGGGGGGGGGGGGGGGG